>VDFB02144741.1:72024-173921 GCA_007258455.2 Sequoia sempervirens | reverse complement strand
TTGTATGCTTCCAAAGCTTTCGTTGAGTTATTTTGTGAAACAATTATACAAACTAGTTGATTTCCTTGTCTATGCTACCAAATTTTCCATACAAGTCTATAAAAAATTGGAATATACTCCTAATGTAGTAGGGGGAGGACTACATTACACAAATACACAACTCCAATATGCAAACACAATTTTCAATTTTCAATTTCATTAGAACTTCTTCATTCAGCATATTCACACTACTCCTTGTAGCATATCAAAGTTACTCAATAAGTTATAATTCCACTCACACAGCCTTTCAAATCACAACACAACACACATTAGGGACCCATTATAGAGCCTTTCAACTTATCCAACAATCACCAATGCTTGTTTTGTATGAAACTGCACAAATCGGGTTTTCTACGCTTTTAATGGCCCAAATTAGCCCACTTTTACAAAGGGACCACCTTCAAAACTTTGCGTAATCTCATGAAACCTTGAGGCAGAATTTTATATCTATAAAAACTTCAATTACAGTGTTAGATTGCATAGATTCAATCATTTACCACCCAAACCATAAAATCCTCTCCCTAGGCTTATAAACCCTAGGTTTTATTGAAAGTAGCACTTGCCAAACACTCAAAAACTTGACAACTATCCAAAACAGTCTAAAATACCCTGCTCATGCTCAATCTAACATAAAATAATATTTTCCAACTCAAAAACTCATTTTCACTCACCAAAACCTCATTTTTCTTAAGGAAAACTCAACATTTCCTCATTTGGTTTGATGCCCAATCCAAGGATCATCCTCCATTCAAGTCTTTCACGACCTTTTATAATTTTTCCCTCCTAAAACAAACCACTTCAAGTTCCAAAACTAACATTTGAAAGAGGTGATCGTTGGTCTCCCTCTTTAATACACTTTTACAACCCTGGTGCAGGAGCACCTACACCTCATCCTCCTTATTTGATCATTTGATGGTAATTAGTAGGTTAATAGGTAGGTGGATGAGTCTTTGAGCATTTTTTGTTTTGAATAAGGTCAATCAAGACCACTAATCATGTCTTAGGTTGATTTTTCGAGTTTAGGCGTTAAAATGTGAAAAAATGGTGATCTTGCACTAAAGTATCTTTGTAGCCTTTGAAGGAAAGTTTTTGAATTTACATGTAAAGTGTGCAAGATTCATGTTTTTGGGATGTAATAAGGTTCATTTCAAGCCATTGGTGTGGTTTTCGTGAGTGATAGGTGTTAGGGGTGCAAGCTTACAATATGAGTAATATTGTTGTGAACAAAAATGCATGTGAATGAGGGCTTAGGCCTAGGCTTTGGGAGAATATCTATGGGAGGTCATGATGTTTTGAACTTTTATGAATGTGTAGGGTTAATTTCCTTTGTTCAAGTTGTTATTAAAGTCTGGGAGGTTGTGGAAGTAGCATATTCAATAAACCCTCTTGAATAGTGCATAAAAAAAGGTTTTCAGGTTTGGCATGAATTTTTCTTTACTAGAGGAACCTAGTTGTGGTTTTGGAGATTTGGGAACCTAATAAATGCTTCCCCAAGGTTTCAAGATCAGGTGATAAGTTTGAGGGCATGTTGCTTTGCAAATTAGGCCTAATCAACCTAATTAGGTTAGCCTAGAAGGGGTGTTTTTGGGGATTTGGTCCAAAGTATTTGTACCTGACATTGAGATATGTGTAATAAATCTGAAATGGATGTCTAAAACCATCAAGATTTTATCTAGTGTTTGGGAGAACATTTGAGTTATTGGGCACAAACTGAGTTTCCACTACTACTAGGGTTCAAGGGGTGAACGTGTGAAATCTAACTTCTGATGATTGTTAATTTCACAACTTACGAATTTTTTCACATTTTGAAAATTCTACTACCTAGAACCCTAAATAATATTGAAACTAATGCAGAGTAGCAAGGGAAGCAACTTCCTTTTCAAAAGCTTCTCTCAAACACTCTATATGCACACACTGACTTCACTATTCCTCTCAACAATGCAACTTGACCACTCAATTTGACTCACACAACCAGAAATCTGAATAGGACTTGGAGATGATGTAAAAACTCTTCACACAACACAACATGACCAAACAAACAAACCTTGCACCCATAAATATCCATTCTTCGATCTCTCCTACACAAGCCCATGCAACTTTGCAACATTCACCAATAGGACAGTCAAATTAAAAAATGATTAAAGGCATTAACCAGACAATGAAACATGGTTTTAGACTCCTAACACCATCCTCCACAAGTTCCCCAAAGCACATGATCAAACACCCAAAAAAAATGTATCAAAAGATTGATTTACAAGCCATAAACAAGGCTTCACTAGGCCTATACAAGGAAGCTTTCAACTTGTCAAGGCACACCCCAACACCCCTAATTCCTTTAAAAGAATCCAACAGGTTCCCCAAGACCTGTTCCATGCTTTCCATCTATTTATAAATTACCTCATTAGTATTTAGCTACCTCATCACCTATATTATCTATTTATGAAGCCTTGAATGAAATATATATTTCATTTATTTTAATGGATACATTTTTCAGGAACTAATATTCGTCTCATTACCATGCTAAAGGTAAAATTATCTGCCATGCTAAATAAAAAAGAAAGAAAGAAAGATCTAACAGAGAAAGAGTATGAAACCTTCAAAGAACAAGAGAGAGAATGGGTGGCGACATATCATGAAAAGAAGAAATTGGAAACAATTGACAAAAACAAGCCAATTGAAGAGGAACCTCAACTGTCAAAAAGAGAAAAGAAATTGGCAGAAAAAAGGGCATGAATGTGAAAGAGTCATGCTAGGAGAGATTCAGATACCGTATTTGGAGACACACCCTCTACCACAAGTGAATATGAAGGGACGCCATTAAGCACAAGCAAATATGGAGGGACACCATCTACCGCAAGTGAGTATGGTTGGACACCATCCACCACATCTGAAGTTGAGAGTACATCATCATTCGGATTTGATGAGGAAGGTATGCCATCATCCCCACGTGAACCTCGAGGTATGTATTTTATTCCACCCTCTATCGAAGGTACGCAATCTAGCCCACCTCAATTAAATATTGATGAAATTGCTAATGTTGAGGTGTATGTACCTAGGGAACACCATCTAGAATTTTGTGTAGAAAGCCAAAGTTTTTTATTAATATTGATGAGGCTATTTTGCAGCACATGGAAGGTAAGATTCTATAACACACTTGTAGAAGATAGGCTGATAAGATTTGGAAAATCTTCTTTGAAAGGCTAAATGAGACCGCAAGATGTTAACTATTTGTTCAAATGATGTGGGGTTTAAAGTACAAAAACATTATGAAGACTCTTGGGTTGAGAATATCGAATGCATCAAGTGAAAACACTATTATGAAGAAACTAATAGATGCTTATTAGAGTGTGGGTAAGACATCATGCTCAAAGGATAGTAATGTCACCCGACGTGTCATTACATCAACTTTGGTAAGCTATCAAACAAAGAGATCTCGTCTCATTAAAAAGACAAGCGAACAAATGGGAATTAGTAGAAAAACTTTATCAAAATCCATTCAAAGGCGGAAAAGAATTGAGGGCACTGATTCAAATGAATTATGGACATTCTCGGGAAGACTACCACATAAAGATAAAAAAGTTGTTGAAGCATTGAGAACACTAATTGAAGATTATTGGAAGAATAATACAAGGCCATCTCCGAATCAAAGGGATGTCATAAGAAGGAGAATCGGTAGTCGGAACCATGAGCCACATCCAAAGCATTTTTTGGATACGACTCAAACCTAAATTTTTCATAAATTTCAAAATTTTTATTCTCAAATTAGTATTTCTCAAAGATTTTTTGAAATGCTTAAACCTTTTTATGTCAAGATAAATCACACATGCACTACTTGTTACTATAGATTACATATTGAATTCACTAACCATTATGATGTCTATCATTCTATATGTTTAGATTTGCTTACTAACATTTTTTTGCAGGATTGTGGCATAGAAGCCCCACCAAAATCTTCAAGAGAGTTCTTATCAAAAAAATTATGTCAAATAGAGGATGGAAAATTATTCTATAGGACAACATGCTTGGATGGTTCATGCAAGCATTGTGGTGGCTTGCAATGAATGCCAATATGTCAACATATGGAAATCACAAATGAGGTGGGACATAAACTAGTAGATTTTGGGTAGTATAAAACAGTGGCATACACTACAAAAGATGGGTCTCAAGAAAAATGGTGTGATTTGGTTATTGAGAAGATTCCAGTGTATCAGTTTATGTCCATGTTTTGTGAGAATCTACTGTATGAGTATGCAAGACATACCCATAGAGCCTAATGGCTAGACACACAATTCAAGCTATGCAAGGACACCTTCCTAGTTGGTAGCATAGTATCAATGGTTGAATTTTCAGAGAACTACACTCTACAACTATAGTGTGAGGTGTAGTCACAGTATTACAACTCCACACAAGTTTTGATAATTTTGCACATAGCATTCATTCATGCAGTTGATAGTACAGAGGACCAAATGAAGTTATTGAGGGAGTATCACTTTTATATTAGTGATGATCGTACACATTCTCCAGAGTTCGTGCAAGGTTGCTTCCAGATGTTCTATAGTGATTTGGCTTGGAGGGGCATAGCATACAATCAGCATATAATATGGTCGGATAATTGTGCAACACAGTTCAAGAATGTGCACATGTTCTACCGGTTGTGAAGGATGCATCTCACTACAGGTTTTCAACATATGTGGAACTTTAGTGAGGTCAGGCATGGAAAGGGGGAGCATGATGGTGCAGGAGCACGTGTAATGCTTCGATGGGTCTAGGTAATGAAGGTACGTCTTCAGTTTGTAGATTTTTTTGGTTGATGGATGATACTAACATTGCACCATATGATGATTGTTGTACACTAATAGGATCGAGTGAGCTGCACTCTTTCCTTAGCTCAAATGAAGTTTCATGGAGTATCGATACACGTAAGATGGCATGTTTTTTATTCATGTACAACGCAAGCCTAGAATGATTGTGAGTTAGGGGAGTGGGTTGACAAATGGTTGACAAGTTATCTTAGCCCACTTCACACATATCACCCTTCGATGAAATTGGAACTAACACAGATGGAATCATCAGTTGACTTTGACCACGTATCGGATCTAGTTCAACTAGGTAATATATCTACTTGCTTAGTTTTTGAAATTCCATATTGGTATCTTACTTTGTATTTTATTCATAATGTTGACTAATTTCAAGTGATTTTCTGCGCATATCAATGCAAGGCATGTTTATGCAGTTATTGCAGATGAAGAAAATGAAGAGGAAACATACTATTACTTGTGTCGTTGTGTTGAGGCCAAAAAGAAATTGGAAGCCCCAGTTATAGATGGAGAAAACATCAAATACCCTACAGGCTCAGTTGTTGTTATTGGAACGTGGCTTAGAAGTACCCAAATAAGAGTGTTAAAAATTGGTTGTTTGAGGACTTTGACACGCATCGTAAGATTCTTCATTACTCGAACCTTGTTGTGGCATCCAATGTTCGTTTGAGAAAATATGGGGGTAGACCTTTGAACAATACCTTGTGGAAGGTCCATGAGTCTGACCATGAGGCAATACTTGACACAATTAAGAGTAGAGAAAATCCAGATGGTTCATTGGATTAATTTGTAAGTATATGCACAATGGTTCTTATTAATTTATACTTGTATCCACATTAATTTGTTTGATGCCAATGCTATCATCTTATTTTACTTTGCGTATTTGTAAGTAACCTGGTAAACATTGATTGGTGTCCCCTTGTAGAAAATGCAAATTTATGAGCCATCCAAGAGAATCTCAAGCATAAAAGCAATGCAACATCTCTATTTTGATGATCTTGACAAATCTCAATTATGATTTTCAGCCATTACAAAAGTGCGTACAAAGCTTGGTGAGGTATTTTCAAGTTATTCATTTGAAGTTAACCTTGTCATGAGCACCTATGATGTAGACATTATAGGAGCATCTCAAATTTCAAGATATTCTAGATTCATGAGATGTGTTGTGTGCAATAGGTATCTTGGAACTCGCAGTGAAGATGTATGACCAGGAGTGACTAAGTTGAGAGACTGCCATGCCTATTTGTAAGTTCCTTCCATCTATTTTCATTTCATTTCTATTTTGGATAAGCTGTTTCTTTTTATTCTTTTAATTTGCGTACATCTGTAACTAAACTAGAAAAATTGATTGGTCTCTCCTTGCAGAAAATGTTGATATTTGAGCCATCGAAGAGAATCTCAGCCAAAAAATCAATGCAACATGCTTATGTTGATGACCTTGATGAATCACAATTCTGATTTGAAGCCATTATAAAAGAGCGTGTGAAGCTTTGTGAGGGAATCTCAAGTTACTCATTTGAAGTTAACCTCTAAATGAGAACCTATGATGTAGACATTATAAGAAAATATCGAATGTATGAGTGGCATCGGAAAAATATCTGTGAGACCAGAGTACCTAAGGCATTGTAATGAGATTTGCACTTGTATTGACATTTATTGAAATTTGGTGCAGGGGCACCAAGGTTATTGAGCAAATTGGGTTCATGGAATTATTTTAAGTAAATTGTGTTTTGAGTAAATTGTTAATTGAATAAGGTCATATTACATGGTCAATTGATTTATAATGTAATAAGTCATGTTAGTTACAAGTTCAATAGTTAGGCATGATTGGAAAGATGTAGAATCATTTGTAAAGGCTAGATTTAAAGCCTCTTGAAGGCTCAGACACAATGTAATTTTGGTGCAGGAGCACCTAGTCTCCTAGTTGCCAAATTTCACTTTTTGAAGGTTGATAGTTGGTCAATAAATTAGATTAAGGTATTTTGTGTTTATTTATGCTAAATAAGGTCAATCAAGACCATTTAAGGTGTATTAGGGTGAGTTTTTGAGTCTCGGTGGTCAAATGTGCAAAAAAATGCATTCTTGCTACAAAATTGTCAATATTTGAATTTGGTTGTAAATGTGCAAAAATGAGGTCTAAGAGTTTGATATACCATTTAGAGAGCTTGGTTTTCATGGAGTTCCTTTCAAAGCCTTTGCTTTTATTATTTCTATGGTAAACTATTTGATAGAGTTGGTGGATTTACCTTTCTTAGTAATCACTATTAGTTCAAGATTGAGATTGTCAACCTTGAGAAAGTATGACTTGGGAAAAAGGCATTTGATATGGCTATTATTTTTAAAGACTTCAAGTAGGATGTACTCCACATTGACTCCATTCCTCAATCTTCACTTGATGGCATGAAGGAATGGTTGAACTCCATTGATATAAAGTATTATGAAAGAAGAATGAACTTGAATTGGTGGCCAATTTATTGAAGATGGTGGTTGGGAATTTTTGAATATGGAAGCTAGTGATTCCGATTCTGATAATTCAAAAGAGTTAGAACAAGGATATATGAGTTCCCTCTAATGTAGAGGAGGAATCAGAATCATATTTCATGTAGCCACCATCAAGAGTGTTACAAGCCAACAAGATAGAGGGAATTCTTATATAAGGATAATTTTCAATGTTGCAGGTATTGACTTTAATACCAACTACAATGGCAACATTGAAATTCCGTAGTAGTATTTATGTTGAGGAAATTTCCTTTAGATGCAAGGATTAAAATAACATCAACCATTTGGTACAAATGATTAAATCCCAGAGATGATCTATAGTAATGAAAGAGTCTGAAAAGGCAGAGAGAGCTACACTGGTGACTCAGGAGAAACTTCAACTTTCAAAAACAAAGTCAATTAGGTTGGAAGATGTGTGGATCAGGCCAACATTTGGTGGAAGAGGAAGAAAGATGAATAGTACTCTAGAGACCCACCATACTAGATTTTAGTATTCAACCATGAGAGTAGATGAGAGAGTTTATATCATGTATCAAAACATTAAGCATGCATTCTTCCAACTAGTGGAGAAGGAGATGATTACTTTGCTTCATTTTCATTTGCATAAGCATATGAAGGCATGGAAACCAAGAAGACCGAGGATTTCTAGTTTTATGTGGAGGTAATGGATGTGGTCCAAACTTTAGGAGGGGCAAGAAGGTCAATGTATGATTGGTGCAGGAGCACCATTCAGTAGGTTTTGTTCATCAAGGCAAATAAGGAGTAGAATATAAGATTTTGCATTTTGTATTAAAATAAGGTCTATGAGACCATTGTATTATGTATTTAGTCATATTTGAGCTGTATTAGGTGTTTAAGAGGTTGGGTTTTTCAAAAACTGCAAAATGTTTAAAAATTGCAAAATTGTGCAAAATTTGCAAACTCAAACGTTGTAAATTTGCAAAAATTGCATTATGGAGGGAATGTGAAGAGTTCAACTAGTTCAAAGGTTAGTTAGGAAGGTGAATCAGTTTTTAATTGGTGGGAAATAGTTTAAATACATGGAGAACTTGAATTGAAGGTTGGATTTTGTGATTTGAAGAAGCAAAAACAATAAAAACTCATAATTTGCTATATTTTTTTTCTATTTTCAGGTGTCGCAGCAGATTGTACTGCCTATATTTCAATTATTTTATCTAGATTTGTTGATATTTTCATATTATATGGAGTTACCTTTCTTTTGAATCCATTTAGAAGGTTTTCCATAACATTTTGTGCATTTTATCATCAATTTACTAAAACCAGCCTGAACTTGTACATTTGAAGGTTTTGAGTCAATAAAAATGGCTTTTTGACCCATTCCTCTTTCTGTAGCCTTTGTAACTTGAGGAATGGGTGTAAAATAAGATTACTAAGGTGTGGTAATGATGTTTTGAAGAGTCAAATAGGGTTTAGGCTACAATAGAGGGTTTTGTGGTTTACCCATTGTATGGTGGTATAACTGAGATCTGATTATGGATTTTGAATTTTTGACACCTTAGCATTGCTTCCCTAAGAGTTGGTAAGGTTTGGATAAGTTTATAGTATATACCCTTTGTAAAAGTGGCCTAATTGAGGCCTAAAAATAGTGAAATTTCAAGTTTTGAAGGAGTTGTTACAAAGCAACTTATGGATTTGTGTTGATATAATAAAAATTTCAATGATGGGTCCCTGAATTGAGTTAGGTTGTGAACTGGAAGTGTGTGGTAGAGAATTTTTACCCGATTTAGTGGGTTTCCTATGCTATAAGGGAATAGTGTGATTTCGTTGAGAAAGAGTGAAATGGAGAACATGATGATCTAATACCTGGTTGGTTGTTGAATTTGTGATCAGTTGTGTTGCAGGACCTCCCCCAATTGCATCAATGATCTTGATGAAATTGAGGAAGAACAACAAGAGAGGGACAGGAAAAATAAAATCAATACAGAGTTTCAAGGATTTGTCAAGCAAATAAGAGAGCTATGGGAGTAGCCTCATCTAAAAGATTTTGAACTAGAGTTTGATATACCATTTAGAGAGCTTGGTTTTCATGGAGTTCCTCTCAAAGCCTCTGTTAGTGATTTTGATTCTAATAATTCAGAAGAGTCAGATCAAGGATATGAACCCTCTAATGTAGAAGAGGAATGAGAACCACTCTTTATGTTGCAGGTACTGGCTTGAATACCAACTACAATGGAAACATTGAAATTACCTAGTAGCATTTATGCAAATAAAATTTCCTTTAGATGCAAGGATTGAAAGCACATCAACCATGTGGTACAGATGATTAAATCCAAGAGACTATTTGTAGCAATGAAAGAGTCTGAAAAGGAAAAGAGAGCTACAGTGGTGACTCGTGAGAAACTTCAGCCTTCAAAAAAAAATCCAATTAGGCTGGAAGACATGTGGATCAGGCCAACATTTGGTGGAAGAGGAATAAAGATGACTAGAACTCTGGAGGCCAACCATACTGGATTTTGATATTCAACCATGAGAGAAAAAGGAGTTGATATCATGTATCAAAACATTAAGCATGCATTATTCTAGCTAGCGAAGAAGGAGATGATTACTTTGCTTCATTTTCATTTGCATAACCATATCAAGGCATGGGAACCAAGAAGACCAAGGATGTTGAGTTTTATGTGGAGGTAATGTATGTGGTCCAAACTTTAGGAGGGACAAGAAGGTTATCTTGTTTTTACTGCTGCTACCTACTTTCATAGTGTTCTAGGATTAAAGGGTTTCATGATGTAATTCGACCCATTCCACTTTTTGTGCCTACTGTAACTTGTGGAATGGGTCCTCTAACTTGTAAAATACATGCCTAACCTGATTATAATGTTTTGGAGTCAAGGTTGGGTGTTTGGGATGTTCTAGGGCTGCAGTAGGGTATTTTCATGATGAAAATGAGGGTTTCAAGTGGTGTTTTGACAAAATGTGGGAAGGACTGTCCATGTAATGTATTATTCACCATGTGTAGGTTTTGGTAATTGTTTTTGGTACTTTGTTTGGGTATGGCAAGTGTGGGAGATAGGAGTTTCATTAAAACCCCAAGTATTTTTCTTGAAATAGAGGGTTTGGTGTATTAGGGGTGTAGAGGTCTTGGACCTAGAAACAAATCATGGAATTGGAGGTTTTTGACACATAACATACTATATTTTCAGGAGTTTGAGTGAAGATCTAATGTTTAAAAGGTCATCTCTTTGTAAATAGGGCTAATTTAGTAGCCTTTATGCAAAGTGGTCTATTAGATCTTAATGATGGTACAAAGAAACATGGTATGATCTCTTGGGAATTTGTCTTAGGGTCTATGTTAAAGCTTGATTGATGTTTGGTTGGCCATTGGAGGACCTTCTCTAAAAGATAAACCCATTTGATGAGATTTGGAGACTATAAGTTAGGCAAGGGTTTGTTGAAAACCCATACTCAAAACTTCCCACAGTCAGCCAAAGCCTAAAACACGTTCAAAAAGGTCTGTACAAGCTTAAAATTTCAAGAGATATCACTTCCCCCAAATATTTCTTCAAACCCTAGTAGTAAACCAACATTTTCCACTAAAAAATGCACCATTTGACATCTAGGGAATCTCCTAAAAGACCTCTATTCACCTCCCTTGTGCACAAAACTATGCACACATGTTTTATAAGCATAACTAAGCCTTTCCATTGAGTTATAGAAGCATATAGTGGGTGAAAGGCTTAGTATGACATTTTAATGCACTCAAAACCCTTAAAACAGGGTATACAAATCAACCCTCAATAATTGGCTTCTAAAATGCACAAAATCACTTGAAATAGAACCAAACCAAAACTAAAACAGAGTTAAGTTTGTTGCCCACCAAATTCCATCAAAACCAAAGCACAATCAACTCGTACATAACTGTATAGTTCAATGGAACATCAAATCCAAAAGTCCAAAAGGGTAGAAACCTTTGATGGGGTATTACTCAGATACCATGGCACTTATGAAATCTCTTTTTGAACCTATGTGATTGTGTTGGGGCGGTTTCTAGTTTTCAGTTGATGGAAAAAGTGTCAAATGCAAGCAGTTGAAAGTTGCAAAGTGGTGTAACTTTCATTCTGTAACTCGTGTGACGAAACAAACTATTCCAATGTGTCCGAATAGGTATGTGTATGCTATGCATGGTCATCTTTTACACCCAAACACACGAAATTGCTCCGAGCTATGTTCAACTGAATCAATCCCTTAAAGGTCCAAAGTGCAAAATGGCTGCAAACTTTAGCATGCTGCTACTCAGATATTGTGACACTTAGAAATTTCTTGTCTAATCCTATCAAATCATGTTGGGCCCCTCTACAATAACCTCTCTCAATTTTTTTTATCTAAGAGTGGTTTTCCTGTGGTGTCCAGTTTTCAGTTGATGGAAAAAATATCAAATAGAAGCAGTCGAAAGTTGCAAAGTCCTGCAACTCATGTGACCAAATGAATTATTTCAACACATTCAAATTATAGGTATGTTTACACTAGGCATGGTCCACTTTCGCACCCAAACATGTGGAATCACTCTAAGCTACGTTCAACTGGATCGATCCCTCAAGGGTCCAAAGTGCAAAATGGCTTCAAACTTCAATATGTTGTTACTCAAATACCATGACGCTTAGAAACTTCTCATCTGATCCTATTGGATCATGTTGGTCCCCTCTACAATAACCTCTCTCTGTTTTTGTTATCTTGAAGTGGTTTTCCTGTGGTGTCCAATTTTCAGTTGATGGAAAAATGTATCAAATAGAAGCAATGGAAAGTTGCACAGAGGTGCAACTTTCGTTCTGCAACTCATGTGACCAAACGAACTATTCCAATGCATCCGAATAGGTATTTTTATGCTAGGTATGGTCCTCTTTCACACCCAAACATGCAGAATCGCTCCAATCTACATTCAACCGGAACGATCCCTTAAGGGTCCAAAATGCAAAATTGCTGCAAACTTCAGCATGTTGTTAATCAGATGCCGTGATGCTTAGAAATTTCTTATTTGATCCTATGGGATCTTGTTGGGCCCCTATATAATAACCTCTCTCCGTTTTTGTTATCTCGGAGTTGTTTTCCTATGGTGTCCAGTTTTTAGTTGATGGAAAAAGTGTCAAATAGAAGCAGTGGAAAGTTGCAAAGTGGTGCAACTTTTGTTATGGAACTCGTGTGACAAAAAAAAACTGTTCCAACACGTCTGAATAGGTAGGTTTATGCTAGGCGTGGTCCTCTTTTGCACCCAAACACACAGAATCGCTCTGAGCTATGTTTAACCCGATCGATCCCTTAAGGGTCCAAAGTGCAAAATGGGTGATAACTTCAACATGTTGTTACTCGGATACCATGATGCTTAGAAGCTTTTCATTTGATCCTATGGGATTGTGTTTGGCCCCTCTACAATAACCTCTCTTGCTTTTTTTTTATCTCGGAGTGGTTTTCCTATGGTGTCTAGTTTTCAGATGATGGAAAAAGTGTCAAATGGAAGCAGTGGAAAGTTGCAAAGTGGTGCAACTTTTGTTCTGCAACTCATGTGACCAAAAAAAATATTCCAACATGTCTGAATAGGTATTTTTACGCTATGCATGGTCCTCTTTTGCACCCAAACACGCGAAATTTCTCTGAGGTACGTTCAACTGGATCGATCCCTTAATGGTCCAAAATACAAAATGGCTGCAAACTTCATCATGTTGTTACTCAGATACCGTGATGCTTAGAAACTTCTTGTCTAATCCTATGGGATCATGTTGGGCCCCTCTACAATAACCTCTCTCGGTTTTTGTTATCTCGGAGTGATTTTCCTGTGGTGTCCAGTTTTTCAATTGATGGAAAAAATGTCAAATGGAAGCAGTGGAAAGTTGCAAAGTGGTGCAACTTTTGTTCTGCAACTTGTGTGACCAAATGAACTGTTCCAACATGTCTGAATATGTATGTTTATACTAGGAATAGTCCTCGTTCGCACCTAAACATACGGAATCGCTCTAAGCTACGTTCAACTGGATCGATCCCTTAAGGGTTCGAGTGTAATATGTTGAAATAGGCCATTCCATCTATTGTTCAGTCTATGTCTCAATGATATAGTCCTAATATAAATAGGATAGTGAGTATGAATAAGAAAATAGCATTGGTAAAAGCATTGGAAGATATTACTAACGCTGCCCCTATTCAAAATTCAAAATTGAGGCCCCCTAAAAGTAAGCCTAGAAGAGGTGAAAAGAAGAAATTACTTGAAAATAAGTTAGAATAGGTTGGAAATAGGGTGAGGTTGTGGAGTTTGATGTGTTAAAAAGGTCTAAGGACAGGGGAGGTCAAAAGTATGTTATGGCATGATGCCCTAGTTGGGAAAACAGGAGTTTTAAATGAAAAATAGATGTTTGAGGGACTAAAAGTGGGTAAAGTGAAGAGGCAACATAATTTGGTGGTCAATTAAGTTTGTGCAGGAAAAATGAAGAGTTTTGAAATAGGTTTTTAGGTTTGGGTTCAGGTTCGGGGGTTCGGTTGGCCGGTTAGGCCAAATTTTTTTGGAGGGGGGTTCAGTTCTTGGTACAAAAATCATGTAAAATCAATATATAAATATATATGCATCCTAGAAGCATGTATTAGGATTAGAATATCACATAACATCATATAAACAACAAAACCACCATAAAATTGATTGTCATTTAAAACATGCATCATAAATATTCATCATTGAAACTTGAATTGTGGTAGCTTGATATACAGAGTCTATTTATGCTAGGGTTCAATTTGTATGATTTTGAAAAAAGAAGCCAACTGAGTAGATTTATCAGCGTTCTTCATAAATCATAAGAATTTGTTTAGTACAGTAGCCATTTTGATGTCTTTTTATAGTCTCAAACATTATTTTGTATCATTGTTACATTGGTCTTGAGAGTGGTAGCTTAATATAGCTCCACAATACAAAATCTGGTTTACCTATGTAGTGTAACAATGGCATAGGCTAATTTTTTTTTCAAAGAACCAAAGGGTGAGTGCACAATTGAAGTGTATAAACACATATATTTTTGTAATATGAATGATACTTTTTGAAACTTACATGCATTGTTAATCTAAAAGGAAAAGTATTATACATATCCTTTGCTTAATTGAGTTGTTCTTGTGTACCTTGGAATTTTACCCTACTCTAATGTGCAAAATAACTTAAAAATGCAGGTGATAAAATACTAAGGACACTTCAAGAATAGCCTAAAGAGTGATAAAACAAGAAATAAAGTAGATAAAACAAGATGCAAATGATTTCACCTTCCTTGTTGTTGAAGACTTCTTGATTGGCCCTTGCTTGGGATGATTTTGTGTTCTCCTTAGATGACTTCTTGTGACTAAAATGCAAGATCAACTTATGCAAAATAATTACAATTGATGGCTAGATGATGGTAGATGATTGAGAATACAAATTGGCAGCATGTAGTTGTAAAATGGCTACGTTTTTTTTTTTTTACTTTAGAGGAGGGGGTATTTATAGAGAAACTTGAATTCTCTAGAGAATTCAATGGTTGGGATTTATCCAACAAGACCAAGATGAAGGGCTAAGGTGAGTTGAGGACTCACAAGCCCTCACATCTTGACATGTGGAATGTGAGATGGCTAAGGGTGAGATGATGTGTAGATGATGTGGAAGGGAGGTACATGATGTGGGGGAAGGACAAGTACCTTCCAAGTACTTTGGAAGATGGGAAGAATCTTGGGTGAATAAAAGTGAATTAAAAATTCACAATGATTGGAAGAATCTGATGGATAAGACAAGGTTCCCAAAAGGTGGCAATTTGTCACATGTGACTTGATGTGACAAGTCAAAGGTTCTAGAAAATGTATGGGAAAAAGGGATTCTAGGAGGAATAAAAGTGAATTAAAAATTCACATGGGGAAGAGAGGAGCCTAGGGTGAATAAAAAGGAAATAAAAATTCCTTGGGGGATGGGGAGAGTTGACCAAGGTACTAATTAGGTTTGACTAATCAGTAATTAGAGGATAATTAGGGGTTAATTAGGGTTAAAATCCAACTTGCAAAAGTTGGAGGATGTGACACATCCTAATCAAGGATTAGGCATGTGCACATCCTTAATGAAAAGATTAGGAAATGGATTCAGATTAGATGAAAATGACATGTGAGGAATTAAATAAATGTAATATTTATTTAATTTATTTGATGAAAAGAGGATTAAGGAGGGTAAGGTATTTAATTATTAATTAAATACCTTAGGGATTTGGTAGAATTAAATATATTAATTAAATAATAGTAATATTACTTAATTAACTCGGATAAAAGGATGTTTTAGATGAAAAGTGATAAATTTGGATGTCTACATTTTGCCCCTCTTTGAGATGGTGTTACGAAGTAGCATCATTTCAAAGAATATTAAAATATAGAACCCAGAAGGAGATGGTTAGATTGGAAAAGATGCTTTAGTCACTAAAGGGGTGACTAGGAAGAAAGATGATGGGGGTGAAGATGAAGAGTAGGGATTAAGGATGCCCCCTCGAGAGGACATGCGAGTTGAAGAGAACACATGCGTGCTCTCGAAATAGATGATGTGATGCAAGGGGAGATGAGGAAGATGATGCAAGGTGATGGGTAAGAGAGGATGAAAAGGCGCTAGGAGGTTGGGAAACAAAAATGGATGCAAAGATGAAGATGATGTTGCCCCAGTCAAGGTACAAGCCAAAAGGGGGTGAGGATGGATGGAGTGTTGTCAATGAATCACGAAGATAGGGGAGGATACATCCCACTGAGTGGTATTGATAAGGGAAGGGTAAATCCCAAAACACCACTAAAGGATAGGGAAGAATGCCTCCCGATGATGATGACAAAAGTGTTGTTGATGAGGGAAGGATACATCCCAAAACAACACCAAAGGGATATGGAAGAATAAAATGGGATGATGATGATGATGAGGAGGAGGAGGAGGAGGAGGAGGAGGAGGATTGCATCCACGATTGTAACAAGGCTGAGAACAAGACCAAGGATATGATTAGATGATTCAGGCTAAATGGAATGGATGGGGATAGGATAGAGATGTGAGATAAGGATGAAGGATGAATGGATGGGGGGATACATGCAAGACGAATAGAATGAAAATGAAATGCAATCCTAATGCAATTTGCCATCTTGGAGCACTGATTTTTGCTATAGCATAAGACACAAGACACCAAGGTATGAAGAACCAAGGTGAATTAGTGTCTAGTTTGGCTATAAAACAAACACAACAAATAAGTAAGGCTATCCCAACACCCCAAAGTCACAAAGACCCTTGCCGGGGCCAAGTATTGAGATAACCACAAGCACAAAAGGATGCCCCAACATAACACAAGACCTTGGGGATCTTGGTGGGTACTACATGGGACAACCAAGAAGACACAATCAAAAAAAAAAGCAAGATATGCCCCTATGTGGACCAATCAAAATATGCCATAATATGATGGATTATGGTGGCCTTGACAAGTGATGATAGGGAGCTCAAATGATAAACAAAAGCCAAAAGTATCAAAAGATTGCAATCAATTTCAAATGTCCTTTGCCATAGGATCAAGGGGATAGATGGGATTGATGAGGTCTATTAGGAAGGATGCATCCTATTGAGACTGATGATGGATACTAAGCTAAAAGATCGATATGTTGTAGGATATTCAAAATCGATTGGATCTCATGATACAAGTGGATCTCGTTTGTGAAGAACTGGCTAGATAAGGGCATAGCTTGATGGCACGACACAAGGAAGACAAGACATGGGACAGACACACCCTAAAGACCTAGGGGCTCGGGGGCCGATCAGAGATTAGCCTTGCGTACGTGAAAGCACAGAGCCCTCGTAGTTCGGTGAAAGGTGGATGACTGACCAAGATAGAGACCGTGATGGATGGTAAAGATAGGATGGAAAAAAGGAGAAAGACTGATGATAGACGATAGAAGGGCAAAGTGGATAATGAAGATCGATGATGGAACCTAGGGGGTGGATCAAATGATTGACCTTGCCTACGTGAAAGCGCAGGGGCAATGTAGTTCGACAAGACCAAAGGAAAACAATGGATAAAGGATGATAAGATGATAGGATAAGTGGATAAAAATATGGGATCGATACGACAAGATAGGATAGACCTATTTGATTGGATAGGATGATGATGATCACATAAAGCTCAGGGATGGGATAGTTATCCAAAGCATTAAAATGACTTGGGAGGATGATATGATAGATAGATGAGTGATGAAAAGTGATAGGAGATTGGAAAGATGTGCAAGGGAAGCAAGGGTGATGACGATGAGATAAATGGCATTGGGTTGCATGGGGGGGAGGCCTATAGCTAGATACCAATGACAAGGGATTGTGAGATGGTATGAGGATAAAGATGAAAGAATGGATAGAGATATAGGAATGGGGGATGGGAGGGATTGTTTGGATGGATGGGAATATAAGGATTGGAAGATGAAAGGGATGCTAGGATAGATGGATATGAAGATAAGAATGGGGAGATGGAAGGGATGCTATGATAGATGAATAGAGACAGAAGGATTGGGAGATAAAAGGGATGCTAGGATAGATGGATATGAAGGTAAGGATGGGGAGATGGAAGGTATGCTATGATAGATGGATAGGGACAGAATGATTGGGAGATGAAAGGGATGCTAGGATAGATGGATACGAAGATAAGGATGGGGAGATGGAAGGGATGCTATGCTAGATGGATAGGGAGATGAAGGGATGTTATGATAGATGATGTCTCCAAGGAATATGTCACAAAGGAAATAGATGCCCCACTCTAGATATGTCATATATGAGGAGGCATGAGGGATGGAAGACAAGTGGATGGGAAGATAAAAGAGATAACTAGATGAGGATAGGATGGGTGACTAAGGAATATGATAGAGCATGGATGAAGGGAATGTATACCAATAGGTGTCCAAAGCATGCATAGATAGGTGCCCCTATTTTGATCAAGATCACAAGAAGGATGGAGGGATGGGAGATAAATGGGATATGATGGTAGGATGCGGAAGATAGGTGGGATGGGGGGATTTAGGAAGAGGACGGATAATAGGAAGACAAGTGCATAGCTGGAAGTATAGCGGATGGAGGGAATGCATATCAAGAAGTTTCCCCCAAGTGCAGATGGGGATTTATGCATGATGCCTATTTGCTATGTTTTCATCATGGTATTTATCCAAGGCACTTGTTTGCCAAGTTTTCACCATTGGATGGATTATTTCTCTTTACTATTTTATGTTATTTTTTTTTTATTTTTTTTGAATTTTTGACTTTTTGGATGTCATGTAGAAGGAGATGGGTAAGGATAAGGAAGTGGATAAGCAGATTTAGAAGACATGTAATAAGGATCAAGGTGTTAATAGCCCATGTTTGAAGTGACTATTGGATGTTGGTACAACCTTATTAGGATCATGTAAGAGGATGAATTAGAGGGATTTGATGGGGAAGATATATGGGATAATGAATGGGATGCTGCAAAGGGTATGAATGGAATGATGGGGTGGATATGTGATGGGGAGATGTGTTCAAGACCAACATTGGAAAATGTGGTGGTGGATGTGAAAAGATAATAGGATTAAGGGATGGAGAATGTGGGGATAATGGAGGAGATGGAATGGTGAATTTTGGGACATAAGGACCCAAAACAGACTTAGGAGATGAAAGGGGTGTATGATTAGCTTTTGGATTAGCAACTTTGGATGTTCTTAGAGATTTTTCATGTGATGGAATTGCATCTTTTTTCTTTGGGATCCACATGGTTTTGATCTTTGCTTTGGTGGGTCTTTGTGGCCTATGGATTTGATGTATATTTAGATTTTTCTTTTCTTCACCATGTCTTTTGGAGGGGACATGGGGAGCCGTAGATTCATGTGGATGCTTGGATTTATGCATTTTTTTTTTAATAGCCAAAGTGCTTTTAGTAGCAATGGGATGGGTGTGAGGAGATGGATGATATGGAGTGATGGGAATAGGAGGATGGGGATTATGTGTAGATGGAGGATGTTTAGGTATGTGCCTTTGTTGATCCTGACTAGGATGTTTATGATGGATGACATGGATAGGTGATGAATGGATGAAAGGATGAGATGGAGGAGGTGATCTTGGGATATATGGACCCAAGATGGATGGAGTGAATGAAGGATGGGATATGGTGGATGGAGGGATGTAAGGACCCAAAATGGATGGATCGGATGAAGGAGGGATATGGACGGTGGTTTTGAGGCAATACGATAGAGTAGGAGGGATGGCAACATATGATCTAGTGGGGCAATGGGAAGAGCTGACATTTCTTTTGGAAAAGGCTCGTTGAGGACGTCTAGAGGTTGTACCAACATATTTAGATTGTGAGTCTTGGGAAATAGGTCCAAGACCTTGCATGCAAACTTGTTCTTTGAATTGGATGGGCTCTAAAATACCTTGCTCATGAAGGCCTAGACCTTTTCCTTAATAGTTCATTTTCTTGAGCATGCGATCCATGATAGGATTTGTGTTATTCTGAAAACATGATGTGAGTCCATTATTAGGTGGAGGATGATGGGTGGTAAATACACTATGCTTTTCTTCTGCAAGGAGGCCACCATGGAAGAATGTGAGAGTACCAAGGGGATATGAAAGCGGTGTAGGTATAGCAGTTTTAGGCGATGATGGGGGATCATGAGAGGGAGATGGTGGGATAGCAACATGTGGATAGGTGATATCAGGAGAGGGATTAGGGGATATGATAGGATTTGGATTTTTGGTAGTGGAATCATGTAATGGAGATGGAGATGGAGTGGTGGAAGTTTGAATGACAAGGGGATCATGGGATGGAATGGATGGGGGACTGTGATATTGAGGTGGACTAGATAGGATGGTAGGATCTTGATCTGGAGAAAGGGATATGTTGGCATGCTTTGGATTAGACTCTTGGCATGACTCATCTTGTGTGGATGGCATGATAACAGAGTCTTGTTGGGACTCTTCAATTGGGGAAGATGGAGGGATGAAAGATCCATGAGGTTCATTGGGATGGGTTTTGGTGCTACTAGGAGTGGGAGGAGTGGATTGGATTTGGTAGATCTAGGAGTAGAGGGAGTGGATTGGAATTGGGTGTCTTCATTGGATTCAGTGGTTCTCATAGTAGGAGATGTGGGTTCAATGGATTTAGTGGGTCCAATGGTTTCAATGGTTTGATCAGTGCTAGGGGTGGTAACAACAATGATAGGTGTGGTATGGAGAAGGCTCTCATCACTAGTTACCATGGATGATGGATTGGGATGGCATGGTTCCATGACTTCAAGATGTGGAGTTGGGGGTGGCTTCTTTGTAATGAGTCCTTGGAGAACTTCTGAAATGAGAGACTTGCATATGGCTGGCTTGGCTAGGGTGGTAGAAATGGATGAGGGATTATGGATTGGTGGACTAGGGTTAGATGGAGGAATGGGATTGAATGTAGGACTATGAGTAGATGGGGGATTAGGAGTGGATGGAGGATTGGGAGTAGATAGATGAATGGGATTGGATGGAGGACTAGGAGTAGATGGAGGACTAGGATGGGATGGATGAATGGGATTGGATGGAGGACTAGGAGTAGATGTATGAATGGGATTGGATGGAGGGTTAAGGTAAGGATATTGGAGTGGTGAATTAAGATAGGGGGATGTGGATTTGTGGATTAGCACAAGAGGATATAGGTGGTGTAGTGGAACAAGAGGGTCTGGGGGATGGATTATAATAAGGGTATTGGGATGATGGATTAAGATGAGGAGACATGGATGTAGGATTAAGGTAAAGGGGTGTGGATGTAGGATTAGTATGGGAAGATTAAGAAAGAGGATTATGATAAGGGGACATGGATGGGGAATTGTAATAGGAGTATTGGGATGGAAAATTAGGATAAGAGGATGTAGATGTTGTATAAGAGGATGATGTAGATGAAGGACATGACAAATATGGGGATGAAGAAGATACTGGATATCCATTGTCAAAGGTGGTATAAGGAGCATGATTAGGCATGGATGAAGGCATAACAGGATAGCTCATAGGAGTAATTAGATTTTGGAAAGTGGGTGGAGAAAACTTACTAGATATTATAGTGTCAAGGGGATCTATGTCGTATACCTCTTGATCGACAAGACTTTCATTATTGTTATCGACATAATTAGGGTTTCCCTTGACCACTATTGATGGAGGATAAGGAATCATGATGGTGAAAGGATAAAGATGATGGATAAAATATTTTGGAGGGGAACGGATTAAAGCTCAAATCGGGATTTTGGTCAAGCTCAGATCAGGATTAGACAAAAGCTCAGATTAGGATGATTGGATGATGCGGTGGGATTGATTTTAATTTTGATGGGATTCGGTAAACGGATGATTGGATCAGGTAGATGATTTGATGAATTTGATTAAAGCACTAGATCAATTTGATTGGATAGGATCAAATGATTAGATGATGTTGATTGGATAATTGTGATTGGATGAACTTGATAGGATTGGTGTGCTTGGATTGTTTAGATGATTGGAGGAATGGATTGGTTTGATTAGATAGGAAGAAAAAAAAGGTACCACTAGATAGAGCTCAAAAAATTGAGCAATTTTGGTTTTTGAATGAATTTGATCCGATGCATGGTTTGTAAATGACAGCCTCGGGAAGTTAGGGGCGTGTCCACCCCGCGATGCGGGGCGTGGCTGCCCCGGGATGGTAAAATTATTAATAGGAGGAAATGGAAGGTACCACTAGATAGAAGTTGAAAAACTAAGCAACTTTGGTTTTTGGACGAAGTTGATTTGACGTACGGTTTGTAAATGACAGCCCCTGGAAGTTAGGGGCGTGTCCACCCCGCGATGCGAGGCGTGGCCGTCTCGGGATGGCCAAATTCCTGATATGTGGAAATGGAAGGCACCACTAGATAGAGCTTGAAAAACTAAGCAACTTTGGTTTTTGGAAAAAGTCAATCCGATGCACGGTTTGTAAATGATGGCCCTGGGAAGTTAAAGGGGTGTAGTCAGCTTTCTGCAGTAAATCAGGGGCATAGTCAGCTTTCTGCAGCAAAACCAGAGGCGTAGACAACAAAATCAGGGGTGTTGATAGCTTTCTGCAGCAAAACAGGGGTGCTTTCACCTTTCTACAGTAAAATAGGGGCGCTTCCGCTTTTCTGCAGCAAAAACAGGGGCGCTTCCGCCTTTCTACGCTGATTATGAGTGGTGTTTGGTGATGTAGATAGTAAAATTATGGTGAATTGGGGAGAAATTAAAATGAACGGGTGGATTAAAGATAATTGTGGAGAATGAATGGGGATTTAGAATGGTTAAACATAATTTTGGAATGATGAGATGGAGGTTTAAAATGGTCAAATGGAGGTTTTTTGGAGGTTTAGAGTGACAAAACGAAGGCTTAGCATGATGAGATAATGGTTGGAAATGGTTAAATGATGGTTTGGAGGCTAAAAGGATCCAAATGGGGCGATTTTGGGTGTTCAGAGGGAAAATTCACCCCTCTGCCATAAATCAGGGGCATAATCGCCCCACTGTGGTAAAAACAGGGGCGTAATCGCCTCACTACAGTAAAAACGGGGTGTAATCGCCTCACTGCAACAAATCAGGGGCATAATCGCCTCACTGCGGTAAAATAGAGGCTTGGTTTGATGCAAATGATTATGGCAAGGACTTTAAAATGACAATGATAAGGCCAAATTGTCAAAATTTCACTGGTTTCTCACAAGAAAAAACTCTCAAGCAAACACAACCCTATGATTAGTGTTAAGGGTATGGCCAAAGAGGTCTTAATCTAGGATGCACAAGGTGTCTAAGGAGTCATCGATATACTCTTGGTACGTGAGGCACAACCGTGAACACCAGCCCATCACAAGTGTGAGTCGGGAACCCCAGCAAGATACTTAAGGGCTCGGACCAACTCTTCACGTCTAGCTAGGTATCACCCTAGCTTTGACGCTCTGCCAATTACGACGTGACTGGATTGGGGTACAACTTTCGCTCTCCCCCCTTTATATACCCCGCCAGTACGCATGGTTGGAATTGTCCCTTGGGGTGATAAAATCCCAAAGTAGGTCCCACTATAAAGAAAGCACTAACCACCTCCAACTACTCACCAGGCTCACACGAAGTGCAAGGGGAAAGTGAAAACAAGTTAATGCCCCCTTTGGGTAACACAAAAAGACAAGCACCGCACGCAATGAATATTACTCCCTCTAATTAAACTATGTTCTTAGATTAATGCAAACAACAAGGATAATTTAAAAAGTTTGAGCAAATGGATAGCCCTGCCAGCAAATGTTAGATGTCTTATCCCGCTTTCTCCATCAACTTCACAAGAATATGCTACAGAAGGTTAGCAAAAAACACATGTATCCTGGCAAGAACAATGTTAGGGAGAAAATAGAAAAGAAAAACTGAAGTCAAGATAACAGTTTTACCTTCCAGGGGGCACAGTCGCCTTTCTGCAGCAAATCAGGGGCATAATCGCCTCACTGCGGTAAAAACAGGGGCGTAATCACCTCACTGCAGCAAATCAGGGGCGTAATCACCCCACTACGATAAAAATAGGGGCGTTATCGCCCCACTGTAGTAAAACCAGGGGCGCAATTGCCCCACTGCGAAAAAGTGTTAGCACAAATTTCAGCCCAGGGGGCGTAATCGCCTCACTGTAGTAAATGTTAGCACAAAAGACAATTTTCAGCCAAGAGGGCATAATCGCCCCACTGCAGTAAAGTGTTAGCACAAAAAATAGTTTTCAACCCAAGGGGGCATAATCGCCCCACTGCAGAAAAGTATTAGCACAAAAAACAGTTTTCAGCCAAGAGGGCGTAATCGCCCCACTGCAGTAAAATATTAGCACAAAAAATAGTTTTCATCCAAGAGGGCGTAATCACCCCACTATAGTAAAGTGTTAGCACAAAAAACAATTTTCAGCCTAAGGGGGCATAATCGCCTCACTGCAGTAAAGTGTTAGCACAAAAAACAATTTTCAGCCAAGAGAGCGTAATCTCCCCACTGCAGAAAAGTATTAGCACAGAAAGTAGTTTTCAGCCAAGAGGGCGTAATCGCCCCACTACAGTAAAGTATTAGCACAAAAAATAGTTTTCAGCCAAGAGGGCGTAATCTCCCCACTGTAGTAAAGTATTAGCACAAAAAATAGTTTTTAGCCAAGAGGGTGTAATCGCCCCACTGCAATAAAAATAGGGGCGTAATCACCTCACTGCGGTAAAAACAGGGGCATAATCGCCCTACTGCGGTAAAATAGGGGCGTAATCGCCCCACTGCAATAAAAACAGGGGCGTAATCATCCCACTGCGACGTGTTCCTGCAAAAATCTCAACAACAACAAACGTGAAGTATAGGAACCCGTTTGTGGGTCCCACCAGGCGTGCCAGAAATGTGTACCTTGGAATTTTACCCTACTCCAATGTGCAAAATAACTTAAAAATGCAAGTGATAAAAGACTAAGGACACTTCAAGATTAGCCTAAAGAGTGATAAAACAAGAAGGAAAGTAGATAAAACAAGATGCAAATGATTTCACCTTCCTTGCTGTTGAAGACTCCTTGATTGGCCCTTGCTTGGGATGATTTTGTGTGCTCCTTAGATGACTTCTTGAGTGACTAAAATGCAAGATCAATTTATGCAAAATGATTACAATTGATGGCTAAATGATGGTATATGCTTGAGAATACAAATTAGCAGCATGTAGTTGTAAAATGGCTAAGTGTTTTTTTTTTTTTTTACTTTAGAGGAGGGGATATTTATAGAGAAACTTGAATTCTCTAGAGAATTCAATGGTTGGGATTTATCCAACAAGACCAAGATGAAGGGATAAGGTGAGTTGAGGACTCACAAGCCCTCACATCTTGACATGTGGAATGTGAGATGGCTAAGGGTGAAATGATGTGTAGATGATGTGGAAGGGAGGTACATGATGTGGAGGAAGGACAAGTACCTTCCAAGTACTTTGGGAGATGGGAAGAATCTTGGGTGAATAAAAGTGAATTAAAAATTCACAATGATTGGAAGAATCTGATGGATAAGACAAGGTTCCCAAAAGGTGGGAATTTGTCACATGTGACTTGATGTGACAAGTCAAAGGTTCTAGAAGATGTATGGGAAAAAGGGATTCTAAGAGGAATAAAAGTGAATTAAAAATTCACATGGGGAAGAGAGAAGCCTAGGGTGAATAAAAAGGAATTAAAACTTCCTTGGGGGATGGGGAGAGTTGACCAAAGTACTAATTAGGTTTGACTAATCAGTAATTAGAGGGTAATTAGGGGTTAATTAGGGTTAAAAGCCAACTTGCAAAAGTTGGAGGATGTGACATATCCTAATCAAGGATTAGGCATGTGCACATCCTTAATGAAGAGATTAGGAAATGGATTAGGATTAGATGAAAATGACATGTGAAGAATTAAATCAATGTAATATTTATTTAATTTATTTGATGAAAAGAGGATTAAGGAGGGTAAGGTATTTAATTATTAATTAAATACCTTAGGGATTTGGCAGAATTAAAGATATTAATTAAATAATAGTAATATTACTTAATTAACTTGGATAAGAGGATGTTTTAGATGAAAAAGTGATAAATTTGGATAAATTAAGTGTCCAAATTTGGATGTCTACAATTCCAATCAAAGGATTAAATATATTGGAATCTTTTTATCAATCATTTCATAGAATACCAATTGAAAACGTGTTTTTTTTATTTTAGATAAAGTTGTTTACCATCAATCAATTAATTTATTCAAGAAACACCATGAAGGACAACAATGATCAATGCTATGGGTAACCAATTAATAAGTATACATGTGACTAAGTCAAGCATGTACATGTGAATAAGGGAAGCACAAACAGTCACAAACACATATGCCTTGAAGTATACACACTAATACATGGTACATACACAACTCAATACAATGTATATGCAAGAATACAAGGTATACGCATGAAAATGCATAAGTCACAAAATATACATTGGAACACACGTAAGTCACAATGAATACACATACATTGTAAAGTATACACTTGAATACACGTAACTCATATTTATTGAACCATGAATTTATAACATGCAAATATGGACACCATCGATAAAATAGATTTGTATTAACCAAATAGCCATGTACGCTTACATCAATATATGTCGATATAAGTATAAAATATAGGTACAAAATAGCCATATAGGCTTACGAGAATGCCATATAGGCATACAATGTCAAATATATCCAATACAAAATATGTACAAAACTGCCATGTAGGCACACAACAAAGGGCTCTAGAATCAAAAGTCATTGCTCTCCAGGCTCTTGAAATAAATTCTTTCCCTTTGTTGGTCAATAGGATGGCGATATGTCTGTCACTCATTTCTGCTGCACTCGAGGAGTGCTCCTGCTGTACTCCTCTTACTGGCATTAAGCTCTTGGTGAATTTTTAACTATTTTTGAAATTGGGGAAAATAGATTTTGATGGGATCCAAAACCCATTACAACCAAAAAGCAAGCAGCTTAAAAAGCCAAAAAAACTAGATTGCAGAAAAGACAGCCTGCAGTCAACAAAAAAACCAGCTCACAAACAAACACCATTAAGTTTTACAATTAGAGTTTTGTTTGTTGGAGCGAAGAGTCATATCGAAAGAAGGCCCAGAGGGTTTAGATTTTTTTCCAGTAACAGTAGTCCAACCTTCTTCAACTTATGCTGCCTTATCCTGCCAAGCCAAGCCAACAATTTCCTGAGGATGACAATCCGCAACCCGAGAGGTAACATCAGAGTTCGCCTGAATAGGTGTGGAAATAACCGGAGAGAAATCAGAGGTGGGAAACAAAGCACCATCAGTAGAGACAGAAACCGGTCTAGTCATTTGCTCAATCTGATTTAACATGGAAGCTTCCCCAGCGGAGGAAGGAGAAACCCTAGCAGTCGAAACCCCAACAATCTGTGAATCAGAAGCCCTAGCAGCAAGTGAATCAGAAACCCCAGCAACATGTGAGTTAGAAGCCCCAATAGCATGTGAATCAGAAGCCACCACCTCAGAGAAGCTCCGAAGCTGATCAGATCTCTTCTCCACCGTGTAATGTTGTTGAGAAGCGCCATTCCACCAAGTAGTTGTCTTAGTCTTCTTCTCAAGACCACATTGAGCAGCAGCATGTCCTATTTTGAAGCATCTTCTACAGCAGAAAGGGATCCCTTCATAATCCAACGATTGGATCCAAGACCCCCTAGAAGATTTTAAGAGAACCTCAGCAGGCAGTCCTTTTGAGACATCAATTTCAACAAGTATTCGGGCAAAGGTAGAGTGATAAAGATCATAAAATTCATTGTCCACAGTTAAAAAATCACCTAGGGCATCACCAACCTTCTCCAGGAGAGAGTCATGCCAAAGGTGAAGGGGGAGATTAGGCAGCCGGACCCAAATTGAGAATTTATTGAAGGTTTCAGAAACTGGGTTAAAGTTGGAGTGCCAAGGTTTAACCATCAAGGTTAAGTTTTAACTGTTACAATTTAAGAAGTAAAGACATTAATATATAGAAATTACATTATAAAAAATGATATATTTAAAAAAATAATCACTTACGACCATCTCACGATCATTCTCCATGAGGGAAATATTCACAGGTTGATGTTGAGGCATCCTCAAGCCCTATATAAACCATCCAAATAGAAATTAGACTACGAATCAATAATTTGGTTTGATTTTTCACTCGAACTAACATCTATAAAAATGAATGTATATTGAAATTTAGTAATTTGCCTCATACCTCCCCAGGTAGAGCCATCGAGGATTGTATAGTGGATGAAACAACGATATCCATTTCCCTCATAACATTTGGAGGTGTTTCCACAACCAACATATGAAAATAAAACAAAACATTAATTAATCACAAAAAAGTTACAATAGTGATCCACGCCATGACTTATAGTGTATGAGATCTAATGAACAAAATTTTGAGTACTTATTAAAATATATATTTCTTATTATCATGCTTACTATTTTCCCTATCCATATCTTATTCGAAAGGATGCGTTTTTAGGATTTTACCCATAGCAGCAATCCACTGAATCGTTTGATTACATGCTTTCATAGACATGTACGAAAAATGTGGTGGCATAGAGAAGGCAACTTGAACTGTTTGAAAAAATGCCTCAAAAGCTCAAAAGAAATGGCGTCTCGTGTCTCATGGTGATGGAATGCCATTACAAACAAATGCAAATCATGGCATTCCATCACCATAAGAACACATTTCTTTCAGGCATTTTTTCAAAAAGTTTATTGCCTTCTCTATGGTAAATTATTGCTTACTATTATGCTTTGATAGATATTTTTCCAAGCAACCATAGTTTGTTGGAAAGCACCTATTTTAGGCTTTTAGCCATAGTAGCAAGGAAGCACAAGTATTTTGATAAAATGTTTTGGTGCACATGTATGAAAAATGTGGTATCATAGAAAAGGTGGTGAGAATTTTGAAGAAATGCCTCAAAGAAATGTGGTCTCATGGTGATGGAATGGAATTCCATCGTGCCATGAGACCGCATTTCTTCGAGGCATTTATTAAAACTACTAACTGCCTTGTCTATGCTATTGCTTACTATTATGGTTTCATTGATTTTTTCCAAGCATCCATAGTTTGTTGTGCAGGTGCACCTTTGCAAGCACATACCTCAATGTGAAGAAATTGCATCAAGTTGCTTATGTTGACTTTCTAAAAAACTATATATTGAAGTTGAAATTTTGTCATCTATCAACATCTACTTATTAGTTATGGTATGTGAAGTAATGTTTTGAGTTTGAATGATGTGCAATGCAATGTAACCAACGATATGAATATAAACTATGCAAATCTATTAAGTACAATTCATTAGTTAAAATCTTTATTCTATTACCTGTGTGAAGGTTTGAGTAAATCCACTGGCACTGGAAGGTGTTCCCTCAAAACCTCCAATATTACACTGTAACATCCAAAATCACATATTAAAATAACATTCATAAAACAATGCTATTAACATGTAATAAATTTATAATTGTTTACTAGTTACATACCCCGCCGATAGGTGTACTATAGAAATAAGTAGGTAGAGGGCCTATGTATCCAGTCTCAACACTGTGACCCTGCAATTTTATTAAAATCATAAAACTAAATTAGTTAATCTTGCATTTCAAAATCAAAAATTAATAAATTAAATTCAATGAACATGCTAACTTTTACCCAAGTATCAATTCCATATGCATCATGTAAAATGTCAACCGCCCTCTCCATCTCCATAGCTACATACATATCCTATGTAGCAGCCTCCTAAGTGTCGGTGGGGTCATATGAACAAATCACCCTACAAGATTGACACACATGGGTTCGAAAGCAACCACTCGAAGACTCCCCTACATGGCATTGTACAATAGGGCTAGTATGATGGATAACACTCTAGGTCAAAGTGTTGATCGCCTACAATGTCCCTACGTCAACACTCTTCTTTGCGATGGAAGGCATAACAATGTGCTCACGAGGCAGCCTAGCGAGAGCTCATCTTCCTTGCCGCATAGGATCTAATTGTGCACCAGGCCTATCCTGAGCTAACCCCCCACCTCTCCCCTTGAAGTCCCTCATATCAAAATAATTTGGGATTTTGTTCAATATGAACTCACTATATGGTTTCCTCAAAAAATATTGTGGGACTTCACAATTATTGCACGATCAGTCATCAAAGACCATGTACCACCTATCATAAAAATGGTTCCTAATCTCTTGGTGGTGACACCAATGAATAGGAAACCTCTTCGCATTGAGGGTAAGATTTTGATTTGTGTGTGGGTCAGTGAATAATGAACACAAATCACCTTTTGTAATTTTTAAATCCTTTACTTGTTTATATGATAGTTTATCTGCATAATATGCCCTAGCCACCTGCCTCCTATCTTGCCATCCAGTTATTTGTTTGCTAATTGAATCCAAATTTTTTAACATATCTTTCAATGAATTTGCAAGGGTCATTCTTTCTGTGGTTGAACCATTTGGATCACTCAACCTACTAATAAAATCCTCAATTTGTTTTTTGTTGCTCTCAATCTCACTCATTAAATTTTGTTTAGTGCCAAGAGGGTGTTGAGGGATTGGTGGAGGAGGTTGTTGTTGAGGTTGAATTTCTTGTTAGTATTTGGTTACTCTTCTTGTTGAGGATTTTGTGGGTTTGTGGGTTCATTTGCATCTCCTACAAATTCAAAAAATTATATATCAAATATAACCTTAAACTAACAAAATCAACCTAAAACTAAGAAATTCAAAACAAATAGCAAACAATACTTACCTCTCCCACCTCTTCGTCGTTGTGGCGCCATCCTTGCAAAGAAATAGCAATCATTGTTGAAGATTTTTGCTCAATGCCTCCTCCTAGAATGTGAGCACAAGCTTGATCCAACATTAAATCTTGTTGCCCCCATGTTTCATTGACATTAGCAAGTTGTAACCACCATTTTTCACCTAATTTCACTCATTTTTGCCATGCATGGCAACTCACCAACTCAACTAAAAACCTTTCTAGCTCTTTAAACCCACATAGACACCCTATATAGTCCTAATAACATCTACCATGGCCATACCATCCAACTACAAAGCATACAATAGATGGTATGGCCTTTTAGCACTTTGAACTCTTAAGGGAAATTGTTTGTCTAATGTAGCTCAGAGTGATTCAACATATTTGGGTAAAAAAGTGTACCATCCCTAGCGTAAACGTACCCATCTAGACATGTTCGAACAGTTTGTTTAGTCGTAAGAGTTGTAGAATAAAAGTAGCACCACTTTGCAACTTTACACTACTTGCATCTGACAACTTTTCCCTCAATTGAAAACTTGCCACCACGAGAAAACACCTCTAAGATAGCAAAACCTGAGAGAGGTTATTGGAGATGGTCCCAACACAATCCTATAGCCTCAGACAGAAAATTTGTAAATATCACAGTTTATGAGAAATAACCCTTCAAAGATTGTTGTCTTTTAGAACTTTGCACTCTTAAGGGAAATCATCGGTCCAATGTAGCTTGGAGTGATTTGGCGTATTTGTGTGCAAAAGAGGACCATCCCTAGTGTAAATGAACCCATCCAAACATGTTGGAAGAGTCCATTTGGTTGTATGAGTTGTAGAATGAAAGTTGCACCACTTTGCAACTTTACACTGCTTGCATCTGACAACTTTTCCCTCAACTGAAAGCTTTCCACCATGGGAAAACTCCTCTGAGATAGGAAAAATTGAGAGAGGTTATTTTAGATGGGCCCAACATGATCCCATAGCCTCAAATAGAGAGTTTGTAAACGTCAAGGTTTTTGAGAAATAGCCCTTCAAAGATTGTTGCCTTTTAGCACTTTGGACTCTTAAGGGAAATCATCGGTCCAATGTAGCTTAGAGTGATTTGACATATTTGGGTAAAAAAGAGGACCATCCCTAGCGTAAATGTACCCATCCAGATGTGCTGGGACAATCTATTTGGTCGTACGAGTTGCAGAATGAAAGTTGCACCACTTTGCAACTTTACACTACTTGCATCTGACAACTTTTCCCTCAACTGAAAACTCGCCACCACGAGAAAATGCCACCAAGATAGAAAAATTGAGAGAGGTTATTGTAGATAGGCCCAACACGATCCCATAGCCTCAGACGGAGAGTCTATAAACGTCACAGTTTTTGAGAAATAGCCCTTCAAAGATTGCTTCCTTTTAGCACTTTGGACTCTTAAGGGAAATCATCGGTCCACTATAGCTTGGAGTGATTTGGCGTATTTGGGTGCAAAAGAGGACCATCCCTAGTGTAAACGTACCCATCCGAATGTGTTGGAACAATCTGTTTGGTCATACGAGTTACAGAATGAAAGTTGCACCACTTTGCAACTTTACACTGCTTGCATCTGACAACTTTTCCCTCAACTGAAAACTTGTCACCACAGGAAAATGCCTCTGAGATAGCAAAACCCAGAGAGGTCATTGTAGAGGGGCCCAACACGATCTTGTAGCATCAAACAAAAATTTTGTAGGAATCATGGTTTCTAAGAAATAGTCCGTCAAAAATTGCTGCCCTTTTGCACTTTGGACTCTTAAGGGATTTCACCGATTGAATGTAGCTCAAATTGCTTCAGCCTGTTTGGGTGCAGAAGGGGACAATACCTAACCTAAATGTAACCATCCAAATGTTATGGAACAACTAGTTTGGTCATATGAGTTTTAGAACAAGATTTATTTCTCCCCTTACAAGTAGTTTTCAACCTCCAACTGAACTCCAATGCTAATTTTCATGTGAAAAATGCCATGAGACCATAGCTTGTTGCTTTCTTTTTAATGGAAACTAGTGGGTAGTAGAGTTAACTTCTTCACAAACTTGGTTTGAAGTAATTTCATTATTTTTTGTGAAAGCGGATTGTGACACAAATTTCTTTTTTCAAAAATTGTTCTGTATCATTGAACTAAGAATTTATCACACATCTGTAGAGAAACAGAGGAGTACTACAAAATAAAACACATTACACGTCTGTTATCACTAACCTGATGTACTCTCCAACATCTCTCTTCTCTCATGTGGAGAGTTAGATCATATTGAGTTACCTTGGAAAAACTTTAGTTCTATAGAAAAAATTTGTGTTTTCTCCATTGTTCAGCCCCTACACAACAAGTAAATGGCTACATAGCACATGGAATGAGGGGGAAACAAGCCTAAGACCCATTTAAAGTTGGTTTGAGTGCTTTCTTTTCATTTTTTATGATTTTTGTCCCAAGTTTTCTCAATGCAGGCAGTGAACCCAAATTTTGCATTTTGAGTAAATTATGAATTATTGAAGCCCTCCACCTATTGTACCTTTCATGTGGCTCGATGCAGAGGGTTTGTACAATATGATTTGAATGTGTGTAGGTCTATTTAAGGAAAGGGAAATGATTTGTGCATCTTGGAGTTGTTGTCCTAAGCAAATCATTGCTTAAATAGCATGAAAATGGAGCTTTTAGCCTAGGATTTGTTAAAATCAATGAGAGTGGGGGAATCTCTTTAACGTTTAAGCATATTGGGGTCATAATAGAGGTGTATGATTTGGTGGCATGGTCAGGGGAGTTGTGCAAGTGGGACTTACAATAAACCCTATGCATTTGCATGATAAACAAAGGGTTCCATGGGATAGCCTGCTAAAGGACCTGTAGGTGCAGAATAATCTAAGAATTTGTTGTTTTATGACACAACTCAAGATTTTTTTGGTTTTTCTTGTGAAGATCAAGTTTTTAAAGGGAACTCACTTTGTAAAAGAGGGCTAATTCAGTAGCCTAGGACAGGGGTATGCTATTGGTTCTCAAATTTGGTCCAAAGGAGTCAAGGGTAGTTTTCACATATGTTGTGTTACTCTAAAAAGGGTGTTTGATTCACTATTTTTTTTTTGTGGTGTCTTGGAATCCCTTAAACTGGGTTGCCAGTGCTACAAGGGAAAGCATAGTAAGGATTGGAGTTTTCAGTAGATCATCTGGTTTTGTTTTGAAATTTTGACTAATACTCATTGGTTTGGAAGATTGAATGGTTTCCACCCCCACTCTGCATCAATCCATAGCTTGTTTGAAAGCACTTGTTTTAGGCTTTTAGCCATAGCAACAAGCCAGTGAACTGTTTGATAAAAATATTTGGTACACATGTATGAAAAATGTGGTAGCATAGACATGGCAGTGAACTGTTTGAAAAAATGCCTCAAAGAAATGTGGTCTCATAGAATTCCATGATAAGAAAATGAAATTGACAACTGCTCCTAGTTATTAGTTATGTAATGTGAAGTAATTGCATAACTGCTTAGGTTGACTTTGTAAAAACTATATTGTAATTGAAATTTTTTCATCTATCAGCATCTACTTGTTAGTTATCCAATGTGAAGTAATGCTTTGAGTTTGAAAGATGTGCAAGGCAATGTAATCAGCGATATGAATATAAACTAAATAATATAACCATTCTTTTTTATGCTATTGTACATTGATATTTAACCATTTCTCACTTGATTAAATTTTCAAAGAGTTTAATCATGCACATGAGGAAGAAATTAAATTTTGATTGTCAGCTTTTATATATCAAATTATCCAATAATCAAGTGTATGTCCATATACAAAAATGGCATCAACGCCAACTCAAACAAAGTTTTACAAAATGTGGCATATGCCATCTCAATATCTATTCAAAAATTACATGCCAAAATGTCTATCTCATCCTAAACTACTGGTGGATCATCAAAATGGAGCCTCTTTGAAGCACTCGTTGGCTCTGAAGGTAGCTACACAAGAAAAATTCAAACCACAATTGAGATTAGTTACACTATATAATTTAAAATCAAATAATTAACATCAAAATCAATATACGTTGAATTATAATTGAACTCTAAAATTCAAATCTTGATTACCTGAAATATACGTCTCTTCAAAGGGTTAGGAGTTCTAGAATATTCCCCTCTCAAAGAACCAACCAAACCAACTTTTGTAATGTAAATCTATATATGTGAACAAAAAAATAAAATTGATCCAAGTTAGCATACAATTGTGGGTAATAGGAACATATTTACCAAGCACAAAATAAAATAAATGCATACCTCTTTAGGCTGATCTTTTTCTTTATCTCCTTTAGGTGTTTCAACACCTCCTCCTTGAGGTGTTTCAACACCTACTCGTTGAGGTGTTCCAATACCTACTCCTTTAGGCATTGTGACACTTGTCAACAACGATGTATCGCTCATAACTGCCTGTACACATAAAAATGATAAGTACATATGAAACTACCAATCTATGTCGATGTATGTATAATCAATAAAAGATCTTAAAAATCTTAATTCAATCAAATTTCAGTTCAATTACCTTTCCCTTATCTAAATTTGTGCCTCCATGTAGTCTAGATAGTGCTACACCTCACTCGCAATAGGTGTTTCCTACAAGAGGAAAATAAGATAAATATATAAGTTATTATATAATTTCATTAATGACAATTCAAATGACAAGCAAGTATATAATAAAAAAATGTAAACGAGTGAATGCAAAAATATATATTGTGTGCATGTCAAGGCCAAATGAAATGACCCTAAGTGTGCTATCAGTCACCTATGCGAGCTCCTCCTCAGACATCAACTGTTAAATATACCATCTAAATAAATATTAGTACTTTATACTATCTCCTATTAAAATTCATTTAAAAACAAATGCAAGTTATTAATTTACAACTTAAATCTTACCTGTGTCACTATTACAACGTCCCCCTCTCTAGCAGGAGAGGACTCTGTAGGGTGTGCTCCACTCCCCTACATCTGATCTATAATGTCCACATCATGGAGGTCATAATCAGAAGTGTCCAAGGGATACTCAACAGGATGTACAAGAGGACCCAAGCATATCTAGTGGCACATAGAGCAAGTATGTGGCACACAAATATGTGGACCTAAGGAGGAGGATGCAACAACACTCGAGCCATTGCCAACATCACTAGAATGTGGTTAAGCTACTATAGAAGCATGCGAAACCAAAAGACCACTCAAAGAGTGAATAGCCTGTATAGACTGTGTGGTTGCATCCTACATAATATCTAGATGATATACGGTAGGTGGCTGAGGAAGGGGAGGAGGGGGAACATATGGGCGTGGGACTACTCTAACTGCCCCTAGTCTATCCTGGGGCATACCTCCACCGACGCCCTGGAAGGATTTAATGTCAAAGTAATTGACATGATGCCCTAACACAAACTCAACATATATTTTTTTAATAAAGGAAAATGGTATATCATAATTTTTGTTCAGTGGTTTATCAAAATCCATATACCAACAATCCCAAAAGTTATCTACAATGTCCCTATTCATGCACCATTCTATAGAAAGTTTTCGTTTATTAACATTAACTTTAAAAACCGGTGCGAGGGTTAACAAATAAAGAGGCTATTTGGGATTTGGTTATTTGGAGATCTTTCACATCATCGTAAGACAATCCACATGCGTAATATTCTCTCATGTCTTCTCGCCATGAATGAAAGGCATTATGTTGGGTGGAGAGGGTTTCTATATTTTTAATTATATCCTTGAATGTGTTTGTCATCTCAGATAATTAAGGGATTATCTTATAAACATCACAAATGCCCCTCAGTTGCTTCAATTTTTCACCAATTAAGTCTTAAATTGATGGTTGTGGAGGTGGTGGAGCATTTCGTATTTGTGCATTTTCATTTTCAGCGGGTGGATTGTTTGGAATTTGTGCATTTTCATTCTCAACAGCCATAATACCTGATTAAAGTTAAAAACTAATGAATCTAATTGAAATTACACAATATAAATGAAATTATTGTAAAAATACCCTAGTTTTTAATAAAAATCCAAAAAAAACCCTACTTTTTAACAAAAATCTATAACAAACTCTAGTTTTTAATAAAAATACATATACAAAACTATTTTTTAATCAAAATCCATAAAAGCATTAATTTTTAATAAAAATCCATTGTAAACTCTAGTTTTTAATAAAAATCAATCAAAAACCCTATTTTAAAAAAAATCCATAAAAACTACATAAAATTATACAAATCTAATTGAAAAATCGATTAAAACAAAAAAATCCAAAATCTTACCTTTCAAATCAGATATCTGTTAAAATTGGATATTTGATATTCACAACTTGTTTTCACTGTCCGTCCATAGCCTCTTCAAAATGAGTGAAATGATTTTAAAAGCCCACAATTATGTATTTATCGACGCCTCAAATCGGATATCCGATTTGGATCGAATATCCAATCCAAATATCCAATATCTAAATCTTAGTTTGGGCATTGTTTTGGAGCAATGTACTAACACCCAAGCCAGAAAATAGTCAACTTGGGATTTTCACATTTTTGGGTCGATGAAAAATGTAATTTGTTTCTCATTGCCACTTTTTTGCCCATCATGATCTTGCACATACCCATTAGTCTTCCATTAATAATCAGTCAATTACATCATTTAGTTGCATTTACAACATTGCATTTAGTCTTAATCACATCACACAATCCTTTATTTGAGTGAACCACTTCAATTTTGGGGTTGTATCTTTCTCCTTTTAGATGAAAGATCCTCAGATTGCAAGAGAAGTCTATAGAACACACCAAAATTGTTGGTTCATTTTGGTGAACTTGCATATTAAACACTTTATCTTTTTTATTTCAATTGCATCTTAGGCTTCCTTTTCATACAAAATTCAATTAGGTTTTTGTTTTTTTTTTTTTGCATCCTAGGGTTTCTAAAATTCCACCAATGAAAGAATCATATAGACTTCATTTTTGCATATCAAATCATAAAAAAAGCTGAAAAATTTGCATTTGCATCCTCATCCTGCATCTGAAAAGAATTGAAATCATTTTAAAATTTCTAAAAAACACAAAAAAAATTCATACTAGGACTCATTCGCCACCTTGGGCGAATTAGTCCACCTACACATTTTGAACTGCATTTTCAGGCATTTGCTGGGTATTTCCTAGAGTACTATTTTTTGTAGTTACTTTCTATTATATTTTCCAAATTGTCTTTTTTCTCTTCTTTCTTGCATCTTAGTTTACTTGCATTCATTGTCATCATGGATTTTTCTTTTAACAAGTTTTGGAATTCATTGAAATCCTTAGTAGACATGTCCATTTGTGCCTTTGGCTATGATCCTAATGACCTTGACCTTTCTCATGCTCCTTCAACTCCTCATGATTGTCCTTCTCATGATGTAGACATCGTTGGAGAAGATGATGATAGCATGAAAATGTTATTAAACAAATGTCTTGATAACCTTGAAGCCAATGCAAACTTTTACCCATCCATGAAGTCACAAGATCTTCCTACTATTTCACCTCCTGACATGTTTGGTTACTTACATCCCGAAATCAATGGACCTAAGTTCCCCTCAACAGGTGGACCTAGTTCCTCTACACAACCACATCCTCACCCATTTTATGATAGCAAAATTACAAACACACCAATCAACCTTGAAGAAACTTATGGAAAAGGCTTTACCATTTTAAGCAAACAAGGATGTGATACCACAACTGAACATGAAATTCACCAACTTTTAGAACAAAGACCAACAGAAGAAAACACAACAGGATTAGGATATCGAGATCCTCCTAATGTTGATAAGCCTCATTTCTCATATCTTATCTTAGAATCATATCCCTTTTCATTGCATCCTAGTCCTAGGTTGAAGATCAGAACAATTGCCTATGACCCCTAAAACAAGAGCAAAAATGTTTCAAGAAGAAGGGAACCCTTGGGGAAAAGACTTTGATGGGGAAGATCACATTAGTGTTAAAACTAGTGAAACAGATGAAATTGATAGTGAAGAAATAACACAATCTCATATAAATGAAGCACTTAATGATCATAGATTCACTAAATTGCTTATGGAGGTAGTTAAATGTAACCCACAACAATACTTCAAGTCCCTTGCTGACGAAGGAATCAAAATACCTCCTAATTTTGACATATCATTACTCACGATGAATGACCAACCTAAATCTAGTGAATCTAAGCATCCCAAAACAAACAATGATGATAGAATCAAAGATCACAGACCCTTTTATCTATAACCTAGTTACAGACTATTTTAAATTTTATAATTTTTATGATGATTAGTAGGTTCTTTATTTTTTGAATGCAATTTTTTTGCAACTTGTTATTTGTAAATTATTATTTTTTTAAAATGGAGAAAATTCTCTCAAATTTGGTCAATTTTAAGTTGTCTAAATTAGATAAAACAAAAGCGAAAATTAATTTGATTATTTTAAACACAATGGTGAGCTCATACTGGTTTCACCATTCACTCGATATATGAGATACTAAGATATATTCTCCCCATTTTATGATACTATGACTTTGAGAGCCTATTAAATTTTTACATAAGCACAACAACTAATCATAAAATTAGAAAAATGAATTAAGATATTGTATGCAATATAACATAGCTTGATTATAAAGAAAAATCTACAAATATGTGGACTTATCAAATACATGACCCAAGGTTATGACATGTTTAATAGGCACGAATTTAACTCTTAATCACTCTCAATCAAGAGATAAGTTATGTCATGAACATTGACCTAAGTGAAGTGAAATATTTATACAAATAGAATGAAATGTGGGTTGATAATAAATAATGTTCTTACTCTTCTCTTACTTTCTAGGCACATGAGTAAATTGTATAAATCATAAGTCATTTGAAGACATTCATAAATAAAAAGATTTTATGCTTAAATATGTAGGATATGCAAGCTAAGGTACTACTATTTTAACAACAATAGTACTCATTAAAAAAAAAATAATAATACTCTTGTTGAATTGAATCATTTGAGGATTCAAATGAGGAATTTTTTTCAAAGGAATGTAAGGAAGTGGACAATACCTTGGCATGCAAACAACTCACAAAACCTTAAAGGCCAAATAATACATGGTAGAGATGGAAGATATGATACCAAAAAAAAAAAAACTAAGTAATCAAGTCTATAGATAAATTAGAAAATGATATCCTAGAGGAAAAAATAAGGGGATTAAGGTAGGATGCTAAAGGATCTCATAATAAAGTACAAAACCCTAAATAAGGTATACCAATAAAGTATAATCAAAGGAGATCCAAACCCTAGTGAGATCTAAGAAGTAAAATAGTGACTAAAAGAAAATTTAAAAACTTTAAAAAAAGAAACACAAACTGTATGTCATGTAGGAATATTGGGCCTACCAATTTATGTAATGAAAAGAAAATGCTATCACTATTGTAGACATCTAAATTTAATCACTTCTATATGATTAAATTTACTGCCTTTCCGTCTATTGTATTAATATTAATTTATTAAATTAATATTACACCTTTTGTCTTATATTGGTAAAGTATTTAATTTAATAATTAATAATTTATCTTTCACATTCTTCCTCTCTAAATTAAATAAATACACTAATTTATTTAATTTAGTCATTTTTACCCTTTTGATTTTAAATCAGTTTAAAATTTCTCACTTTCTCTCTCCTTGTCACATCCTCCATAACTTTCCCCTAATCTGAATTAATTTAATTAATTCATGATTATGATGTGCATCCTCTTAATCAGAGATTAATGTCACATCCTCCTACATTTGCCACTTGCCTCTAATCTTCCATTAATTAGCCTAATCCAATGTTTGCACAACCTTAACCAAGGTCATTAGCTAGATTTAGCACCACTTTTTAGCCAACCTTTGCATTTACCTTCTTTTGGCATTGACCCCCTTTCCCATGTGAATTTTTAATTCACATTTATTTGTCATAGATTCCCCTCCTTTATATGTGAATTTTTAATTCACATTCCATTCTTCCAAGGCTTCTAGAACCTTGGACTTGTCACAATCTCCACATGTGACCAAGTCCCACCTTTTTGGAGCCCACCTTTTATCCTCTAGATCCTCCTCCTAGGAATGTGAATTTTTAATTCACATTTATATCCCCAACCACCTTTCCTTTTCCCATGTAGATTTTTGAGGAATTCCAAAATTCCTCAAATGTCCCTTTCACTCCCACTTGGGGACAAGGAATCCCTTTTTGAGGAAATCTCCTCACTCCCCAAGGTGCATGTCCTTCCTCCACCTCATGTACCTTCTTGACACCTCACTTACACCTCATCTTCTTCTTGGCCACTTCACGATCCACATGTCAAGATGTGAGGGCTTGTGGGTTCTCAACCCACTATAGCCCTTCATCTTGGCCTTGTTGGATGCATCTCAACTGTTGAATTCTCTAGAGAATTCAAATTCTTCTATAAATACCCCCTCCTCAAGGGCATTTTCAACACTTTGGATTTTCATAACTACATGCTGCCAATTTGCATTCTCAATCCTTTGCCATCATTTAGCCATCTTTTTTAATCATTTTGCACATCTAATCTTGCATTTAGTCATTCAAGCAACCATCTAAGGAGCACACAAAATCATCCCAAGCAAGGGCCAATCAAGGAGACATCAACAGGAAGGAAGGTGAAATCGTTTGTATCTTGTTTTGTCCATTTTCCTTCTTGTTTTATCACTCTTTTGGCTAGTCTTGAGGTGTCCTTGGTCTTTTATCACTTGCATTTTTGAGTTATTTTGCACATTAGAGTAGGATAAAATTCTTAGGTTCACATTTCTGGCATGCCCGGTGGGACCCACAAACGGGTTCTTGCATTTAACCCCCCTTTTGGTTAAGAATTTTGCAGGAAAAGCTCGCAGAAAGGTGGCAACACCCCCATTTTGTTGCAAAAAGGCGGCAACGCCCTCTGCCTTACCGCAGAAAGGTGGTAGCGCCCTCTTGGTCATTGTAGAAAGGCGGCAACGCCCCACATCTGAAAGTTTTATTTTCCCTAACATGTTTGCTGCAATTAGGGATATATTTAGAAAGTTTTTCTAACACTTTTCTTGCATTGGGAGAGGCACAACTTTCTTTTTTTCTTAAAAATCTGACAAAGTTTGTTGTAGAAAGGTGGCAGCGCCCCACATCTGAAAGTTTTATTTTCCCTAACATGTTTACTGCAATTAGGGATATATTTAGAAGGTTTTTCTAACACTTTTCTTGTAGTGGGAGAGGCACAACTTTCTTTTTTTCTTAAAAAACTAACAACGTTTGTTGCAGAAAGGTGGCAACGCCCTCTGCCTTACCGCAGAAAGGCGGTAGTGCCCCCATTTTTCTATAGAAAGGTGGCAGCGCACTCTTGTTCACTGCAGAAAGGCGGCAGCGCCCCAAAACAGCACAGTTTGGAAGGTAAAATAGGCATTTTGGCTTCATTTTTTCTCTAGTTTTTTGCTGTTTTCACGTGATAACTCTCTAACATTGTTTTGGCAAAGATATTGTTGTTTTTCGCTAATGTTTTGCAGCGTATTAGGGCATAATTGATCAAGAGTGAAGAAAAAAATAGCTAACATTTGTTTGCAGGGCCATCTATTTGATTAGATCTACAAAAAATTATCCTTGCTATTTTGGAACATAGTCTAATTAGGGGGAATAAACTTCATTGCTTGCTGTGATTGTTTGTTCTTGTGTTACCCAAGGGGGCATTAATTTGTTTTCACTTTCCCCTTGCACTTCGTGTGAACCTGGGGAGTAGTTGGAAACGTTTAGTGTCTTCTTTTTAGTGGGACCTGCTTGGGGATTTCATCACCCCAAGGGACGATTCCAACCACGCATACCAGCGAGGTATATAAAGGGGGGAGAATGAAAGTTGTACCCCAATCCAGTCGCGTCATAATTGGCAGAGCGTCGAAGCTAGGGTGATACCTAGATAGACATGAAGAGTTGGTCCAAGCCTTTCAATATCTCGCAGGGGTTCCCGACTCACGCTTGTGACAGACTGGTGTTCACGGTTGTGCCTCACATACCGAGAGTATATCGAGGACTCCGTAGAAGCCTTGTGCATCCTAGATTAATACTTTGCCTTGCCATACCCTTAATATTAATCATAGGATTGTGCTTGCTTGAAGTGTTTTCTTATGAAAAATCTGTCAAATTTTTGATACTTTGGCCTTATTTTATCATTTTGTATCCTTGCCATAGCCATAGCCATCAAAACCAAACCCTGTCTTACTGCAGAAAGGCGGCAGCACCCTCTGTCTTACTGTAGAAAGGCGGTAGCGCCCCTGATTTTACTGTAAAAAGGTGGCAGCACCCTTGATTTACTGCAGAAAGCTATCAATGCCCCTGATTTTGCTGGCAGTGCCCCTGATTTACTGCAGAAAGCTGTCAACGCCCTTGATTTTGCTGGCAGTGCCCCTGATTTACTACAGAAAGTTGTCAACGCCCCTGATTTTGTTGGCAGCGCCCCTGTTTTACTGCAGAAAGTTGTCAACGCCCCTGATTTTGCTGGCTACACCCCTGATTTTGTTGTCAACGCCCTGATCTTTGCTGCAGAGGGGCAGATTTGTCCTCCTGAACACCCGAAATTATCCCGTTTAGATTTGTTTAGCCTCTAAACCATCATTTAATCATTCCCAACCATTATCCCATCATCCTAAGCCTCCATTTTATCACTCTAAGCCTCCCGAAACCTCCATTTGATCTGTTTAAACCTCCATTCTATCACTCCAAATCTTCGTTAACCATTATAAATCCCCATTCATTCTCCACAATCATCTTTAATCTGCCTTTTTCATTTTGATTTTCCATTCACAAGTCCATACCCTCACCTAACAAGCATCACAACTTTACCATTCACATCGCCAAACGCCACCCATAGCCAAACCGTCCTAACCTTGTATTACAAAGTGGTTACCCAAATTGACTATAGCACTTGAAGTTGATTATTAGTCTTTAACTTCAACCCCAATCAATTCGCTTCTAGCTTGAGGTGAATTCGGTGTTGCAAGTTATCATCCTCGGCCCAATCAATCCATTCCTATCTGAAGGTGGATTCGGTGCCATAATCATCCTCTTAATCAATCAAAGCTCTAGGGTCACTAAAGGTAACCTCCTGTGATCAAGCTTAAGGTCTCTCTCCCATATCTTTCATCATCCAACCATACCCATCCAATAGTCTAAATCTATCCAAACCGATCAAATTGTCCAAACCAACCAAATAACCCAATCCAAATCCACTCCAAATCAAATCCAATCAAATCCAATCCAATCCAATCAAAATCCAATCTAATTCAAATCCAATCCAATTCAAATCCAATCAAATCCAAGCCAATCAAATCCAATCCAATCAAATCCAATCCAATCCAATCGAAATCCAATCTAATTCAAATCCAATCCAATTCAAATCCAATCAAATCCAAGCCAATCAAATCCAATCCAATCAAATCCAATCCAATCCAATCGAAATCCAATCTAATTCAAGTCCAATCCAAATCCAATCCAATCAAAATCCAATCCAATCCAAAACCAATCCAATCGAAATCCAATCCAATCCAATATATCCTAACAAAATCTGTTCCAAATCCAAACCCCATCCAAATCACACCTTATGCAATCGCAATCAAATCATTTGACAAAGGCATTAATCTACTCATCCCACATTTTCATGCCCATTCAGACCCGTTCACAGGCAAAGAAAATGGCCGACCGTCAAGCTCAAAATGCCCAATCAAACAACCCTCAAGATCCCAAAAACACAATCAACGTCTCATCAGATCCTAACAAGGGTACCAACATCCCTCACGATCCCCATAATAGTACTTCATCGCACTCCAACACTGAGAATCAAAATAACTCACCACATGGAGAAGAGAGTATGATTAATCAACCTGAACTCACACTTGAGGAACATTTTAGTAATCCCGCCAATGTGCAAATGACGGACCGTTTGCTTGAGAAATATGGGGAAGAAATCTTGGCCCACATAATTGAGAAGGGTGTCAAACCCCCCTCCAATGTTGACTTGTCCAAATATAGGGGTGCCCCATCTAACATGCTCCAAGGTTCACAAAATGCACCCGAAGGTTCATACTTCTCCAATGTTCCTCCAGTCAAGGGTTGGCGTCAACCTGAATTTGGCAATGTCGTTCTTTATCAGGTTAATTATCCCCCACATGCTTCGACCTTAGCTATAGGAGGACCTCAAGTGCCTGATCCCAATAATCCTTTTGCCTACAGTATGCCACAAAGTGTTCCACAACCTCCTCCATTAACGTTAACAACACCCCCTCCTTCCAACCAACCTCCAGTCAACATTGGGGGCACCTCCTTTGCCACATCGCTTCCACCTCCTGGGACTACAAATCCACCCCCTCAACAAGTTCACCAATCTAACATTCCGCCTCAATTACCTCCACAAGGCACACACCAGTTGAACATTCTGAGCAGTACCCAACAACCCCCTTTACAAAACACTTCTACGCTACCTCCGCCATCTCATCCGCAACAACCTATACATAATACCTTGGCCTCTTCACAACAACCATCCTACCAATCACAAGGCAATCCATCTCAACCTATTTCCCAAACCATATCTCCCTTTCTCGCGTCCCTTTTGCGTCCAAAGGCTCAACCACAACACAATATCCCACCTCAGCCCATACAACATTCGACGCCACAACAACAACCTCCCCAACACTACTACTATCACAACCAACAACAATTTACCCAACAACCGCTTTATGTGACCTCCCCACAATCACAACAATACCCTCAATACCAACAAACCAGCACGCAACGTCCCATCCAAGTTCCTCAACAACCTACCCCACACTTTTTCCAAACAAATCCATATTATGCCCCACAACAACAACCCCCGTATCAACAAAATCCCTCGTCTTACCATCAAACCATGTCATCATCCAATCATCCAAACCCATATTTCAGCAATCCGACGCCCTTTCAGCAAGATCCCTCATCATTCTATCATCAATATCCCCCCAACCCGCCACTAGCTAGCTCAGATTTGTTGGAAATCAAAGCCACACTTAAGGATCTTCAAGCCGGGGCTACAAAACAATCATTCAAATTTGAAGATATATGCCCATATCCGTTTGATCCCTCCATCTCATCGATCCCATTTCCTAAACATTTCAAGATACCAAAATTTGACAAATACAAGGGAGACAAGGACCCTAAGGCCCACTTGCAGGAGTTTTATTCCCAGTGTCAAGAAGTCATGTACAGTGATAACTATCTCTTGTGTTTGTTCCCATGTAGCCTAGCAAGCCATGCCTTAGATTGGTTCATGACTCTCGAAAAGGGGTCCATAAAAACTTTTGCAGACTTATCAGAAAAGTTTGTATCCTACTTCTCTTTCAATTTGCAGAAAGATACAGACACCTTAGATCTCCTAAAAGAGAAACAACATGATGAAGAAACCTTTACCAACTACCTCCAATGGTGGCGTGCATTAGCAAGTCGAATGAAAAATCCTCTAAAAGAAAAAGACATGGTCACCCTTTTCGTGGAAAATTCTCATCCTGACATGGCCCACAATTTTAGACTACATTGTGTCACCACTTTCTCCGAGATAGTGGAAAAGGGACCCATCCTTGAACGTGCCCTTATTTCCAAAGGACACATCAAAATACACAGTCATGATAAAGAAAGGTCATTTGGAGATAAAACCACGATTCTGGAACAAGAACAAAAATGCGGTGAATGATGGAGTGATAGACACCAAACATGTCCAAGTGGCCAATGCATCCCAAAAGCAACAGCAGTCTGTACCCAACACCATATTCGTACCACAGGGGGCACCTCGTCCCGCTCAACAATCAAACCAAAAAAGTCAAGGGAATACCAAACGTCAATACGCCCAATTGGGTGAACCCCTGAGTGTTGTTTTTAATAAATTGCTACAAATCAATTACCCCATCAAATACCCTGTCACCAAGCCATTCGATGAGTCCAAACCCAAGCCAGCATGGTTTAAAGAAAGTGAGTATTGTGACTTTCATAAAATCAAGGGACACTCTTTGAATAAGTGTCAGGGTTTAAAAAATTATGTCCAAGATCTCATTGATCGAGGAGATATCAGGGTTGAGCCCAGTCAACCTTCGTCGTCCAATGCTCAACTGCAAATCTATCAAAACACCTTCCCAAACCATAGTCAAGGCCCTAACACCTCCAACAGTAATCCCCAAAACAACAGCACAAATAATGTGAATTATAAGAATTTTCCCTTCAATTATGAAGGTGTTATTCATTACATTGAGCAGGTGGAACCCAGAGTATCCATGATACACGTTAAAGCCAAAAACCCTCAATGTGTTGTTACTACCCAACGGGCCCGCATCACCATCCCTGCAGCCTCTGCACCCATCCAACCCACTCCTGTAAACTCTCAATATAACATCCTTGATCACCTGAGGAATACCCCCGCTCATATATCCATTTTGAATTTGCTTATGTCTTCCCCGGTACATCAAGAAATCCTTAATAGAGCCCTGCAGGAAACCCATGTACCAAATGACATCAACCCCACACAATTCCAAGCTTTGGTGGGACACTTGGCTTTGTCTCATCATCTCCATTTTAGCAAAGACGATACGCCAAACATTGATGTCAACCATAATCGCCCCCTACATATCGAATTCATAGTTGCTCATCATAAAATAAAAAGGGTCTTGGTAGATAATGGCTCTGCCCTCAATTTATGTACTTTGAAATTCATAAAACAGGTGGGGTATACCCAAGCGGACTTAAGCAACTAGATCATTACAATCAAAGCTTATGAAAATGCAGAGAGAAATTTAGAAGGAATCATCAGTCTCCCTATCCAAGTGGGACCTGTGCTCCAATATACTACCTGTCATGTCCTTGATCTGGACTTACCGTATAATCTCCTCCTTGGCCGCCCATGGCTCCATGCTATGCAAGCCGTCCCCTCCACATACCATCAATGCCTTAAATTCCCTATCAATGGACAAGAGGTCACCATCTATGTCGACCCCCAACCGTTTGAATACTGCCGCACTTTAGAAGCATCTTTTCCCCATTTACATTATTGTCCTGGGGTCGAAATGGGGGCATCCCAGTCATCATCCTCCAATCCACCCTCCACCGTGATAACCACTCCATTCTCCACCACTAATCCTTTAGTCGCCAAAGTCCAGACCATTGACAAAGGGTGTGGCGAATATGAAATGCATACAGCTCTCAATGTAGCCACCATGCCACCGTCACCACATGAGTACGGTCAACCTTCATGCGCTACACAAAGGGAAGACAAGAACATCACCTTCAGCGGTAAAAACATTCCTACTACCACTTTCAGATCTATGAGTGTCAAGGTCGATGCACCAGAGGAAGACATAAGCCAATGGGTCTACTGAGAAGAGCCCAAACCAGAAACTCCTCTAAAGGAATATTTTCAAGAAAAGTATCCTTGGCCAACAAAGTTCGTGGAAAAACATAGCTACCAAGGTAGAGGCCTAGGTAAAGAGGAACAAGGGCGATTGCAACCCATTGATACACCACAGTTACCAAAGAAAGTAGGAATTGGGTATGACAACAAACAGAAAATCCCCGCAACATCATCTAATACTTCTAGTAGTATCACCATGGACGAGGGCTCATTGGCAGACATACCCGAGGAGGAATCCATCATACATGCGTACGATGACGTCGATCACACTGACTTATCATCCATGTTCAAATGTCTATCCGTTTGCACCATTAGCCTATCCCTTTGTCACCCTAAACTCATTGATTGGGGCCTACATAATACCACACCTGTCAGTATGTATGCGGACACGTATGTCAACCTTATGGGATTAGGGAAGGATGAACACCCCAGTCGCAAAAATAAAAATAAGAAAAATAAAAAGTGGTCATCTAGTGAAAACCTCCCTGAGGCACTTCCTGACCTGGAAAAAGTAAAAATAAAGGATGCATCTGAAGACGAAAACCTCGAAGAGGCGCTCGAAGATGGAGATGTTCATCTTCCCCTTATGGGAACCTAGCTATCTGCCAGATCATCTATTCTGATTGAAGAGATGCAAGAAGTTAATTTGGGAACTGCTGAAAGTCCTAAGATCACCTATGTAGCTAAGTCACTCTCCAAACAAGAATACCCGGTCTTTGTGCAGCTACTCTGAGAGGGAATCATCAACTTTTCCTGGTCATACTTAGACATGCCAGGCTTGGACCCTGCTTTAGTGGTTCATCACTTAGACATTCGCCTAGACGCCAAACCTGTCAAGAAAAAACTCTGTAAGATGCATCCGCAAGTCACATTGTTAGTTAAGAAGGAATTGGAGAAGTTACTAGACACGGGTTTTATCAGACCGATTGACTACTCTGAATGGATTTCCAATATAGTTCCAGTTGCCAAACCAAACGGAGACATTTGGGTCTGCACGGACTTCAGAGATCTCAACAAAGCCTACCCAAAAGATGATTTCCCTCTTCCTAACATTGATATGTTAGTCGACCTTACAACATTACATGATATGTTATCCCTTATGGATGGCTTCTCTAGTTATAACTAGATTCGAATTACACCTGAAGACCAACACAAAACTGCCTTCACAACTCCTTGGGGCACGTTCTGTTACAATGTTATGCCCTTTGGTCTCAAAAATGTGGGGGCAACATATCAGAGAGCCATGACGGTTATCTTCCATGATGTCATCCATATCATCATGGAAGACTATGTTGATGACCTATTAGGAAAATCCAGAACACGAGCAGAACATCCCGCCATCCTAAAAAAGATATTTGAGCGGTTAGAGCATTATAAGTTGCGGCTGAATCCGAAAAAGTGTGTCTTTGGGGTCACGTCAGGGAAATTGTTGGGTTTCATAGTCTCTTGCAAAGGTATTGAAGTTGATCCCGCCAAGGTAAAGGATATTCTCGACATGCCACCTCCACGCAATCTAAAGCAGTTAAGAAGCCTCCAGGGAAAGATGCAGTCCATCCGTCGGTTCATAGCCCAACTCGCAAATAAATGTCAGCCATTTACCCATCTTTTGAAGAAAGATTCCACCTTCCGATGGACCCCACAGTGCCAAATGGGTTTTGACAAAATTAAGGAATATTTAGCTCATCCACCAATTTTGATGCCACCTATTGTAGGAAAACCCCTCCTGCTTTATATCTCTGCTACCTCAGTCGCACTGGGGGCATTATTGGCGCAACATGATGAGTCACTCAAAGAGAGGGCAATCTACTATATCAACCGAACACTAGTTGGCTATGAGTTAAATTACTCCCCTATGGAAAAAGCTTTCCTAGCACTGGTTTTCAGCACACAGAAACTCCGTCATTACATGCTCAGTCATCCAGTCAAATTAATCGCTAAAATTGATCCCTTGAAGTATCTGTTATCTAGAACCACCCTAACTGGCCACATGGCCAAATGGGTCATGCTTCTAAGCGAATTTGACATCGAGTATGTAGAGCGCAAAGCCATAAAAGGACAGGTTATTGTTGATTAATTTTTTGAAGCACCATTAGTAGATGCTTACCCCTTAGACACTGAATTCCCGGATGAAGAAATCTACACAATGATAGAAGCACCAACTTGGACATTATACTTCGATGGCTCATACACTCATAGTGGATCTGGGGCAGGAATTCTATTAGTCACTCCTCAAGGTGACTACATCCCAAAATCATTCAGGATAGCATTTCCATGTACCAACAATATGGCAGAATATGAAGCTCTCCTCACAGGCCTCAGAATTGCAAAACAGTGGCACATAACCCATTTGAAAGTCTTTGGTGATTCCTTGCTGGTTATTAGACAAGTTAATGATGAATTCCTCACAAAATATGACAAACTGTTACCCTATAAACGCATGGTGGACGATTTCAAAAAATATTTCACCTTCATACAGTTTGACCAAATTCTTCGGATATAGAATAAAGCGGCAGATGCAATGGCCACTATCGATTCCCTGATCGACATGCTCAAGGATCGAACAGAGTGTGAGTTTCTTGTTGAACAACTTTTAATCCCTGCATATGATGTTCCTGAAACAGACATGGTGTGCGATATTGTAGGTCCCGCCTCCCCGTGGTACCAAGACATATACACTTACCTCCGTGATAATACCATACCCCAATAACTTACTTGCAACCAATGTAAATCCTTTATCCATCATTCGTCCTGATACATCGTTGTTGGTGATATGCTTTATCATCACAGGTATGATGGAATCCTCCTGAGATGTCTGAATCAGACCGAGGCCCAAATGGTACTAACGGAAGTACATGGTGGTATTTGTGGGGCTCACTCAAATGGTATGGCTCTGGCCAAAAGGATCTTACGGGCTGGATATTATTGGCCTACACTGGAACACGATGCTTGCGAATTTGTGAAGAAATTCCTTCCATGCCAACAGCATGTGGATTTAATCCATTCTCTAGCACAAGATCTTCAGCCTCTCCTAGCACCGTGGCCATTTTCTCAATGGGGTTTTGACTTGATTGGCAAGATTCACCCACCATCATCCGACGGCCATACATTCATCATCACCGCAACTGAGTACTTCACCAAATGGGTGGAAGCAATGCCACTCTCACAAATCACTGGTACTCAGATTTCCAAATTCATCCTCTACCATATTCTCTGCAGATATGGTATCCCATCCACCATCATTTTTGATAACAGAAAGTCGTTTAAAAACCAAGCCATGAAACACCTCTGTGACACCTTCCATATCCAACATCGTTAGTCAACACCTTATTACTCTTAGGGTAATGGTCAGGTAGAAGCAACTAATAAGACCCTCATCTGCATCCTCAAAAAGGTTGTCAATAACACTGGACAAGATTGGCACCTCCATATTCATCTCGCCCTCTAAGCATACCGCACATCCATCCACACCCCACCAGGCACCACGCCATACTCTTTAGTATGCGTTGCTGAAGTCATCTTTCCAATTGAAGTTGAGCTCCCCTCATTGAGAATTTCTCTGAAGAACCTTATCAACGAAAAAGATGCTCGTGTTGCACAGCTTGCACAACTAGAGTTACTGGATGAATAGAGAATAAGAGCCTATGATCACCTACAAGCATACTAGAATCATCTCAAGCATCATTACAATAAAAAGGTCTGTCCTAGGCAATTCTAGGTTGGTGAGCTTGTCCTCAAAGAAAACCAATGCACTCAGCAAGATCGTGACAAGAAAGAAAAATTTGAGGCAAACTGGCTAGGGTCGTATATCATAACTGCCAAATATGGATTTGGAGCCTACAGGTTGACCACTCTGGAAGGAGATCCCCTTGACGAACATGTCAATATTATCCATCTAAAAAGGTTCTATGCTTAAGCCCGCTTGATCTACCCTATCAAAAAAATCAAAAAATTCAAAAATTCAAAAAATTCAAAAAATCAAAAAATCAAAAAATCAAAAAATCAAAAAAGTGACAAAAATAAATTCGTCCTATGATGAAAACCACCTCTTGGTGGTGCCCTGGATGAGTATGGATGGTGAAAACCTGGCAGCAGGTGTCAAACCATAGAGGGCTTAATCATTATCTACCTGACACCCTAGTTATTTTGTGCTTTCATCTGCACTATCATCCCCACCTACATCAGCCTAGGCTACTTGGTATTTGTTGATTGAGCACTGGACGACCCACCTTTCCTATCCCTCATCCTGAGCTTTTTTATATCCTACTTTGAGCTTATATCTCTTTCGCTCCCTTCATCGGTCGGTCTGTGTCGTCATAGAAGATCATTCATCGTGTCGGTCTCCACCTAGATCTCATCCTCCCGAGTCGCTTTCATCCCTCCTCAAACTACGTTGCCCCTGTGCTGTCACGTAGGCAAGGCTGATCACTCGATCTGCCCCCGGGGCATTCTTGGATCAACGTTTTTTGGTCCTCCATCAATTTTTATTCACTAGTCCCTTTTCGCTTTTATCCATAGTTTTTTTATCGAACTACGTTGCCCCTGCGCTTTCACGTAGGCAAGGTTGGTCATTTGATCCTCCCCAGGGCATTTGTCTGTCGCATGTTGTGTCCTTCATCCTCGGTCTCCATCGTCTTCTTTCCACTTTATCCATGGTCTTTTTCCATGAACTATGAGGGCTCTGCGCTTTCACGTAGGCAAGGCTAATCTCTGATCGGCCCCCGAGCCCCTAGGTCTTTAGGTTGTGTCTTGTCTCCCTTGTGTTGTGCCATCAAGCTATGCCTTTATCTAGCTGGTCCTTAACAAACAAGATCCATTTGTACCAATGAATCTAATCAATTTTGAATATCCTATATCATATCGATATTTTCGCTTAGTATCCATCATAGGTCTCATCAAGATACATCCTTCCTAACAGACCTCATCAATTCCATCTATCCCCTTGATCCTATGGCAATGGACATTTGAAATTGATTGCGATTTTTTGATGCTTTTGGTTTTTGTTTATCATTTAGGCTCCCTATCATCACTTATCAAGGCCGCCATAATCCATCATATTATGGCGTGTTTTGATTAGTCCACATAGGGGCATATCTTGATCTTTTCTTTGATTGTGTCTTCTTGGTTGTCCCACATAGTAACTACCAAGATCCTCGAGGTCTTGTGTTATATTGGGGCTTCCTTTTGTGCTTGTGGTTATCTCAATACCAGACCCAAACAAGGTCTTCGTGACTTTGGGGTGTTGGGATAACCTTCTTGTCTGACGTGTTTGTCTCATGCATTAAACACTAATCTACCTTGGTCCTCCATACCTTGGTGTATCGTGTCTTATGCTATAGAAAAAACCAGTGCTCCAAAGATGGCAAATTGAATTATGATTGCATTTTCATAATCATTGCATTACAATTACCCTATGGTTTTGGTTGTGTGAATACTTTCCCCCATTCTTTCCCATTCTTCTCAGGATACTGATACTTTTTGACAGATGCCAAATGACATCCATCTTCACAATCACCACCTACCCACCTCCCATTATCATGTCAGTTCTTATTCGCACTTATGGCCGTGTGTCATTTCCTCTAAAATTACAAATGTACTATTCCATATATCCATAGTCACCTGCATTACGTGTTAGGTCCATATATCCATCGTCACCTACATCACCATATATTAGATCCATACATACATCGCCACCTGCATCACAAAGTGTTAGACGTATAACACATCACATCTTGAATATATATAAAATGTTCATACAAAATCCATCATATGCATACGTCCACTAGGCATCCATATATATAAATCATCATAGATCTCATAGGTACACATAACATATCACCATGCGCATATCATATCACCATGCATCAATAAAATTATTCATATTCCATAAGTACATATATCCAATCATCCACATGAACGTCTCATATCGCATAGGCATAAATCAACATAAGCATAATTATTCATATTATTCATATTCCAATCATCCATGTGAACATTTCATATCATGAACATGAGCATAAATAAACCAACACATGAGCATAAATAAACTAATGCATCCATCCACATAAACATGTAATACCATATACACATGCATATAATCACCCATCATAAAAGGAAACATACTACATGGTGTCAATAAGAACTGTCACATATCAAAATAATATAATATCTGTCACATGTCCATCATACATCACATGATAAAATACAAAATCCAGAGATATGAAATATCTCTGTCAATAAATCCTACACGCTCTATCCTGCATCTGTCAAAAACTCAGTAGCCTATCACCTCCCGAATGAACTCCCCACATTTGATCGCTGTGGCGACTCGGGTCCTGCTCCCCTGCCTGGTGAAACCCCTGGTGAATCACTGTAACCATGGGTCTGTGTCCCCAATGACTGAGATGGCGCGGGCATCTGAGGTATCTGCCTGGTATAACGGAATCTTCGCTGTGCCGGATTAGGAACTGCATCATAATATGCAGCCATCCAAAAACCTGCCTCTCTCATGCTATCCTCTCTCTCTGCAACCTGGACCCAAGCGAAATTCTGCCCATGTTGATACTTGTCTCGGTCCCTAGTGATAGCTCTCCTCTCCTGCTCCCATGCCTCCTGTGCCAACCGGCGTTGTGCCAACTCTACCTGTAATCTATCCCTCATCTCCTCCGCAGCTGCCGCCCGTGCCACTACTGCATCCCTCTCTCTCCACAATCTGCACATCTGCCCCTGGCATCCCACCCACACCCTAACCTGTCGAAACACAAGCCATCACGACATCCCTCTGTGCCTGTAAGGTCTGCATCTACATCTCTGCTGCCTCTCTCTCCCTCTCAGCCCCCTGTGCCCGAGTCACTGCTGCATCTCTATCCCTCTGGAGAGCCTGTACCCGCAACTCTGCCAAATCCCTCTCTCTCCAGAGAGTCGCTATCTCTACTACTACCTCATCTCTCCCCCTCTGCAATGTTTGTATCTCCGCCTCTGCCATGGCTCTCTCACTCTGAATACATGCCTGTGACGCATCCCTCTTTGCCTCCATCACCTGTACCTACGCCTGTGTTGTGTCCCTCTCGGCCCGCATAATCCATGTCTGCTCTACTGTCATGGCCTCCCTCTCCTGCATCAACCCCATATCTCCAAGTGCCTGCTCAAGACAATGTACCCTGTCCTGAAGCTCGTCCTAGTCCCACTGGAGATCTCCTAACTGCTGACTAGTACATCCTACTCCCTGATCAGCTCCCTGCTCTATCCTCCCCTCTGGCTCCCCCCTGGCCTGTAAAACCACAACCTCTGCCTGCAATCTGTCGCGGTCCCATGTCATACTAGTCAACTCCCCCTGTATTCTATGAACCTCTAACCGTGCCTTGTCTCTCTCCTCCACCGCTCCCCCCAGCTCGAAAACCATGTCCTCATAATCTCCCAATGACTCCTGCTCTACTCTGGCCAGATCGGCCTCAAGAGCCCTCACTCTCTGCTCTACCATCCGTACTCTTGCCTCTGCTCCTCTCGCCTGCACAATGGGATGCTCTGGTACATAAGGAACTAAAGCTAATGACCTGGCTGCTACAACATCCCCCGCCGCCGCATCCCTGTCCACATCCATCACATCCTCCTCCCCAACCACTTGCTCTGTCTCCTCCTCCCCAACCACCTGCTCTGTCTCCTCCTCCCCAACCACTAGCTCTATCTCATCCTCCCATCCTCCTCCCCAATCACCAGCTCTATCTCATCCTCCCCACTTGCTGGCTACTCCCTATCCCCCTGCTCCTATCCCTCTACCTGGTCCTCCACAATCTGGCAAACCCGAAATCGTCTCGCCTCTCCCTATCTCTCAACCACGAATCGATGTCATGGTGACCTCCTTTCCTCTCCTAGTGCTACTCTCACCTCCTCCTCTCTGCTCTCTGACTCCTAATGAGCCTCATGACTCTCTACAGTCGGCTGCACCTACAACCGCCATGGCTGCCCTTGTCGTCCTACCAAAAACTGTCTCCTCCCCTCCTTTGCCGCATCCCTTGCACCTACCACCTCCACATCTGCCATATCATCCACATCCATCACCTCCTCCACCCTCTGCTCCCCCTAGGCTCTCTATGGTTGCCCCCTCTCCCACTACCAACCCTCTCTGTCCACCCTCTGCTCCCCCTAAGCTCTCTGTGGTTGCCCCCTCTCCTGTTGCCGACCCTCTCTCCGGCCTCGTCTCTGATGTATCCTCCTCCTCCCTGCTCTACCTGCCTGCTCTCTCTCATCCCCCTCCGGCTCCTCCTGTCCACCCTCGTCTACTACTGCTGCCTCTCGTCACTGCTGCTCCCCTCCTCTCCTCTCCCTCCGTGGTCTCTGCTCCTCCGCTAGTCTGACACCTGCTACCCTCAACATAGGTTGAACAGGTGTAATCCTCTCCCATAACCTGTTCTGAAACCACCTTCAATATCGCTCGGTCACCACTGGCACCTGCTCTCCCCCCACCCTCCCTGGATAATCTGCCTATCCTGCTACCATCCATGATGCCCTGGCTATCACTGGTGATATGCGACCTCCCCATGGTAGCTCTCTACTATACTGCCGGAACAAGATAGGTGCCATCAGAATATCCTGTATCACCCCAAACTGTCTCAGCACTCTGTCTGGTCGATGAGACTCTACTATGCGCAGTAGAGTACCAATAATAAAATACCAGCTTAGAAAATACCCCTCATGACTCCTTGTATCTGTCCATCCTCTGAACTAATGCGCCCTATATGGCCGCCACTCTATCTCCCTCGAACGCAGATCATCAAATTCTCTCCTCCACCCCTCCATCTCTCCCTGCATCTCATAGCGGAAAACCCACCCTCTCTCCTCCCCATACTCCCAAGCCACGGGCTCACAGTCATCTATTGTCCCCCTCCTCACCACTATCAGCCTCGTCACAGAAATATGCTCCCACACCCAAATCTGCAGTAGTGTCACACATGTCACACTCGATACCTCCCGATAACAAATCCCATGCATATCTCTGTACAGCTACACCAACACACATGAACCCCATGAAAGTGGTCCCCCCCGCCACTCGAAAATGTGGTGGATCACCTCCATATAGCGTAGGTTACATAACCGTCTGCTCTGATCTGGTAACAGTATCCCACTAATCAGCCCACACAAGAATAATGGTAAAGCTGGCACCCCTACTGTCAAACACTCATCCAATCCAACTGCCCCTTCACCAGGGGCAGCCTCACATGACTAAACAACACTCTCAAGGTCTCTTCTAACGCCGCCCCTGTGGACACGACCTCGCTCACTAACTGGCCGACAATCGGTAGCCTCAAAATCTGCCACACATCCTCCAACGTCACGGTCCTCTCTCCTGTAGGGAGATGAAATATCAACGTCTCTGAGCTCCATCTCTCTATCAATATTGTCAACATCACCGGATGTGCTCTAACCACTGGAAACTGAACACAATGCCCTAAACCTGCATGATCCAACGCTACCTGATCCTCCCCGTTCCTCGCTGCTATCGTCACCGTCATCGTCTCGGACCGTCGCTCATGCACTCGTAACCACTCAAAACTCTACATACATGAGCACTTTACCATTAGTTCGTTTTCCCTTTTTTTTTCCTCTTTTTGCTTTTTCCTCCCTTTGCCCTTTCCCCCCCGCTGGGTTAGTTTTCCCCCCGATCGGGCGGCCCTGCTTGGCTACAGCGGGGCGGATCTGCCCTGTCGCAGAGGGGCAGCTTCGTCCCCGTAGCGGGGCGACACCACCCCGGCCACAGCAGGGCGACTCCGCCCCCATAGCGGGTGCGCTATTGTAGAGGCGCAGCCCTTGGCGCCAGCCCTTGTGGCTAAGCTTGGCCAGCTGGGAGTGGCATGCCCCGGCCAGATTGGCCGCCCAACCAATTTTCCCCTTTTCTCCTCAATTTCTCTTTTTTTAAAAAAAATTAATTTAAACCCGTTTTTCTAATTTTAATTTTTTACGTAAAAAGTGTGTAAATTAAATATGTGGGTTTTTGTTGCTACTCACATGCTATCCGCCTGCACCCCCACTATACAATGTACGAACCCCGTTCGCCTGGTGCACGATCGCGGTGTCATTGTCCGTCGGCATTGTTTCTCCTCGTCCATTTTCACTCCTTTATTCTCTTCCTCTCAACTGCTACAGTGAAAATGACCAAGGTAATTTTTAAAATTACCTTTTTAACCCCTTCCTCCTAAAAGGTATTTTTTACCTTTTATTTAACTTTTTATTCCCCCAACTAATCCCAAACTTCCTGAGGCCGCCATTTGCAAACCATGTGTTGGATCACCTCCATTCAAAAATAAAAATTGCTTAGTTTTCTGAGCTCTATCCAATGGTGTCCTTCTTTTCTTCCTATTGAGACGTCACCCGAGGACCCACTTTTTCCTCCCCCGACCGCCCTCTCGAGGGGGCATACCCTCTTACCATTCCTCCATTCTTTCAGCCTGGTCATTGGGGCATCATTAACCTTTTCCACGCTAGGGGCATCACCATTTATCTCCTCTTGCCTTATTCGCATTTTATTTTTCTTCGAAACATTGTTATCCTAACAATATTTCGAAGAGGGGCAAAATGTAGACATCTAAATTTAATCACTTCTATATGATTAAATTTACTGTCTTTCCGTCTATTGTATTAATATTAATTTATTAAATTAATATTACACCTTTTGTGTCATATCGGTAAAGTATTTAATTTAATAATTAATACTTTATCTTTCACATTCTTCCTCTCTAAATTAAATAAATACACTAATTTATTTAATTTAGTCATTTTTACCCTTTTGATTTTAAATCAATTTAAAATTCCTCACTTTCTCTCTCCTTGTCACATCCTCCATAATTTTTCCCTAATTTGAATTAATTTAATTAATTCATGATTATGATGTGCATCCTCTTAATCAGAGATTAATGTCACATCCTCCTACATTTGCCACTTGCCTCTAATCTTCCATTAATTAGCCTAATCCAATGTTTGCACAACCTTAACCAAGGTCATTAGCTAGATTTAGCACCACTTTTTAGCCAACCTTTGCATTTACCTTCTTTTGGCATTGACCCCCTTTCCCATGTGAATTTTTAATTCACATTTATTTGTCCTAGATTCCCTCTTTATATGTTAATTTTTAATTCACATTCCATTCTTTCAAAGCTTCTAGAACCTTGGACTTGTCACAATCTCCACATGTGACCAAGTCCCACCTTTTTGGAGCCCACCTTTTATCCTCTAGATCCTCCAAGGAATGTGAATTTTTAATTCACATTTATATCCCCAACCACCTTTCCTTTTCCCATGTAGATTTTTGAGGAATTCCAAAATTCCTCAAATGTCCCTTTCACTCCCACTTGGGGATAAGGAATCCCTTTTGAGGAAATCTCCTCACTCCCCAAGGTGCATGTCCTTCCTCCACCTCATGTACCTTCTTGACACCTCACTTACACCTCATCTTCTCTTGGCCACTTCACCATCCACATGTCAAGATGTGAGGGCTTGTGGGTTCTCAACCTACTATAGCCCTTCATCTTGGCCTTGTTGGATGCATCTCAACTGTTGAATTCTCTAGAGAATTCAAATTCTTCTATAAATACCCCCTCCTCAAGGGCATTTTCAACACTTTGGATTTTCATAACTACATGCTTCCAATTTGCATTCGCAATCCTTTGCCATCATTTAGCCATCTCTTTTAATCATTTTGCACATCTAATCTTGCATTTAGTCACTCAAGCAACCATCTAAGGAGCACACAAAATCATCCCAAGCAAGGGCCAATCAAGGAGACATCAACAACAAGGAAGGTGAAATCATTTGTATCTTGTTTTGTCCATTTTCCTTCTTATTTTATCACTCTTTTGGCTAATCTTGAGGTGTCCTTGGTCTTTTATCACTTGCATTTCTTAGTTATTTTGCACGTTAGAGTAGAATAAAATTCTTAGGTTCAAAACTATATTTTTCCTAAGATAAATAACTAAACAAAAACAAACCCCAAGCTTTTAGAGCTAGGACTAGAATAATAAATGCACAAACTAATTTATGAAATTTAAATAAATTATAGATGATACTAGGCTCAAATCCTAATGATAGAATACCTTGTCAAAGATGTCGACTATTGATTCACCAATGTGCTTGTTGAATTGATCTAGCACAAAAAACTACACCTAGACTCAAATAAGTGAACTAAAAAGGACTACACAACTATAGCATATTTTCCTCAACTTGTACTTGTGTGTGAACTGGGGTGATGACCATAGAAACCATTCAAACCCCAAAAAAAATTGATTCAATGATAATGTTCTAATATTAAGAGAACAAACAAGTATGTAATATACCTAAAATGGTGTATGTTGATATATGCTCTAATAATGTAATCAAAATCTAAAATGACACTACTATGATGACATGCAAATAGATTAGAGCTTGCATTATGCATATGATTTGAAATGGATAATGAATGTCCTTAAATATAACAACATAATACACAATCACAATGGCTAGTGAAAAGGATCGACAAAGTTTAAATTTGAAATTTGAATTTTAAAAGTCCAAATTCTAAATTCATGATAATGAAAACCACCTCAACCAATTTTACAACCATAGGTGTGATCTAAAGTGGAAAATAAAAAACCTAGGAGATGGTGTTGGTTCTCTTGGATGACCAATGATATAGTGAAATGCATATACCATTTATAAACTTGTTATTGATAAAAGACACTCTAATCAAAATGAACCAGAAATATAAGAAAAAATGTGAATATATAATTTTCACCATTACAAATTTGTGTTCTACTTTTAATAAGATAGAAGTATAGAATTAAAATAAATTAAATAAATATTAAATTGAAGTAAATGTAATTTTGAATGTATAATAATATTATCATTTGTTCAAATTTTTCTATTAAAATATGATCTCCATTAAAAAAGTTTAAGAAAAAAGAGAAACTCTTAATCTACATTGTTTATGGGGGTACTTTTACTATCTAAATCACCATTCATTACCATTTTGATAGTCACTTTGAAACTCTTCATGAACATGATAATCAATGAAATGTCTCATCCAAACTTAAATTTAATGATCGTATAATCATATTTAAAAAAAATTATCTTAGAAAGAATGTATCACATAAAACAAAAATATTTAGACACGCCCTCAATAGATATAATAATAATGATTACACCGAGAGGCATTATATAGTGAAAGAAACGAAGGAATATTCTATGTTATGAAAAATCTTTTGCATTTAAATTGACATCCTTGCTGGTTGTCATTAGTGCTGGTGGTTACAACTGTTTTCGTTTTAGCACTTTCTTTATTTGAAAAATTTAGTTACCTTCAATGCAAGCTTGTTGCTCATTAACAAGCAGTCTGTAAGTTCATTGTGAATCAACCCCCTGTCCTTCAGCTGCACAAAATCGTCAAAAAAAAGAACAATAAGTATTTCAATACTAACAATAGTTGCCTACGTCTGAGCAATGAGAAAATTTTAGGCTGGAAATTGCCTGTGGTAAGAGCATTTTGGCATTCAATGTTTGTGACTCTTGTTGGAGAGAGAATTTATAATTTTTGGAGATATTGATTTATCTGTAGGATTTGGATATTTGTAAGGAGTCAGTTTTGCAAGATACCGATGATCAAAGTGTAGTGAGTCTAAATGGATGTAGAGTTGCAGAGCAGAACTTGCATCTTGTACCAAATGTTGAGGTGAGGCATTGTTTTCGTTTTATAGTGTCGAGCCTGTACTGTACTACACTAATATTGCTATTTTGTCTTTTAAAATGTGAATATTAATTTACTATGTTTATTTACAGCATTTTCGTACAACACTTCGATGTATGAAACTCTGGGCTAAAAGGCGAGGTGTATACTCAAATGTGGCTTTTGGCAGGTTGTGGAATTCTTGGGTGGTGGGAATTGGGCATTATTAGTTGCTCAAAATTTTCAGTTGTATCCAAATGCAATTCCCAGCATGCCGGTAGAAAGAGTCTTTCGTGTGTATACTCAGTGGCACTGGCCAAATCCTATGATGCTTTGTTCTATAGAGGAGGGTACTCTAGGACTAACTATGTGGGATCCAAGGAGAAATCCTTGGCATAGAAACCATCACATGCCCATAATCACACCTACATATCCATGCATGAACTCTAGCTACAATGTAACCAAGAGCACACTTATGGTAATGAAAAAGCAGCTCAAGAATGCAAACAATATTTGTGAGGTATGGTTTTGTGGCATGCCTTTTTTGTTACCTTATTTTCCTATCTTTGGTGACATTGAGTTTTGTGATTTGGTTCATGGCAGGATATGATAATGAATAAGGCAAACTGGAGTATGCGTTGTGGAGTAGTCTTCAACATAGTTGTCAGAAAGTGGGGTATTTGTTTGGCAATTTAATCCAACCTCATCAGTTTGGGTCTGCCACAACCAAGATTTAACCCATTTCAGCACTTCATCATGTGTTTATGTGGATTTGAACTGAAGGCTCTGCTGTGGAAGCTTCGTAAATATCAAGTTAGATAGCAAAAAATCCTTAACCCAAAAGAAGGAAGGAGATATACTATCATAATATAGAATGAAATGTATATACATCACAATAACTTCTATAGAGAGAAGGCCTCATATTATTGGTAGATTATAATGCAACAGGATATATGGTTTGATTTTTTGGCCCAATGGATTCTTGGAGGTAAAAGGTGGAATTTTTTTTCTAAAATGGGGGACAAAAGATTGGACGGGAGTAAAAACCTTCATCATGCATCATTAAGCAACGGTGAAGGATAACTGATTCTCAAAAATGATTCTTGATATGGGATTTAAAAAAACAAATGAGCCATCTAAAACCAAAACCAAATTCTCAAAAATAGTTCTTGATACAGATTTGTTTGTTTGGACAATAAGAGGAAGCATAAAACTTCTGACACCATTTTTAGCTAGGAAAGAAATACTTAAGAGACATGCCAATGGTCTGAATGTGGAGAGTTGAGAACAATTTATGTCTGAAGAAAAATTTTAACTTCAACGGGAGGAAGCCATCCCCAAATACTTGAACCAGCTACATCTTTAGAGATACATCAAGCACAGGTAAGCTTTTGTTTTTGTAACCATGAAAATTTTAGTGCTTTAAAATTGGTTGAATAAGGCTTGACTTGAGCTCATTTGGAGTTCGTTTGATCATGCTTGTGTTTAGGATCCATATCAAAAGCCCCAATACCTTTAATTAACCATATGTAAGAGCATAGCTATCATTTCAATTTCTGGATAAAATGTAATATAAAAATGGATAGAAAAGTAGCACACATAATTAAACTATGAAAGACATCAATTTAAATATTCCTAAATGGGGTACTTAGCTTGGCCTCTAATGTATTCCTAGTGGAGATATTGACTTTCTTCCTGTTGTCGGATGTACAATACCGATAAGTTGACACATTTATGCAAGATTTCAGTTTTTTGCATTTTTTTATTCCATTTATACAACATAAAGTCTGTCATTTAGGAAAGGTGGATAGAGGAGTCTATATTTTTTGTTGGATATCCACTTGCTATAATAGATAGTAGATATGTTATGTGTTGTTATATACAAGTTGGTATGATTTTAAATTTGAATGTGTACCTTTATATATGGGAATTGAAATAGACAATGATAGAAACTATAATGAAATCATAAATATTACTTTTGAAATTCATGTTCATGAAAATGTAAAAAAAAATTCTCAAGTTGATACACGCCTCAATAAAGATAGCTCTCGACATTTTTTACATATATTATTAATTAATATAGGTATGCTAGTATATTTTTACATCTACAAATATTGGCTATAACAGGCACTGTTGACTCAAATTTAGGCCTTCTATAATTCCATTACGAACAGAAGGGTGGATACCTAAGTAACAATGGCACAAGAAAATTGTGGGACCAGGCTGCTCCAAAATGTGGCGGTCACTCCGAAAGGGTGTGCAGGATAGCTTCTACCGGATCACTTGCACACTTTACCCCTTCTTCTCAAATGCGCAACACACAAAATTCTTGTTGCAACTTGTTGATTTTACCTTTTTGAGCTTTACCCTGTTCGAGGGGAGGAATCCAATGCTGGTTTGAAGCTTAATGAATCCACTTTCCCTGAAATCTGTACAGAATTCATACATTCTATGCAATGTTGAGGGGCTGGAAGGGCACTGTAAGATTACAGGGCTGCTGAAATTGTAAAGTTTTGTTGAGGAATGGATGGTTGAGAAGCTGCGAGGCCATCCATCTCTTGCCTACATCCTTTTGAAGACAACATCTGATAAAACTCTGGAAATTTGTAGATGCACTGGCAGGTTCAGAGGGCGGCTCTCCAAATCATATGGCACACATGAGTGCAAGCCAATCCGCCTGCTCTACGACTCCTAGAAATGGGAAATGGCCCACATAGCATTCCAATAGTGTCAATCCCAAGCTCCAGATATCTCCTGCATAGCCATTATATCTTCCACCATAGCTTTGTGGATCGAATCTCTCGGGGCTCATGTAAGCACATGTACCCACATAGGAATTGTAGTAAGAATCTATGGTGTGTGATACAATCCTGCTTACTCCAAAGTCTACAATCTTAATTCGCTGGGATTTCTTGCTAATCAAGAGATTGGCGGGCTTAATATGTTTGTGAAAAATTCGCTATGTAATTCGCTCTCTATGAAAAATTCACTCTCTACATATATCAACGATTCAAATTCATTCTCACTTTTAGCTTAGTGGTGGGTACATCAGAAATTGCCTAGAAACCTGTCTGCAGTGTTAGGGAAGTTTTGGTAGAATTTGTGATTTAATTGTTGAAGTTATTATGGACTTTGACATTAAGTGTTTCAATACTTTTATGATATTTTTCTCAAACTATAGATATTGGGCTTAATCTTATTTCTGCAAACCTTTAATGATAAATGGCATGTTATATGGACTGTTTATACTAATTTTGCATGTGGTTAATGAATCTTCCTTAAGGTGGTTACATATATGCAATTATTGTGCATACTAACATTACCATGCAGATTTAATTTGAGGATGCTAAATTGAGGAAGACACTGACAGCTAGGCATGCACCATAACATCCAACAAAGGAATCGTTCAAAGGTCAAAGGAGGTCGATGACAAGAGATTCCTCATGCAAACTGAACGTAACCGTCTTATAATGGACTTTAATGTTGTTGAGTAGTTGTGGGCGTTACTGTTATGCTAAATCTATGTTTGGACCTGCATGTCTAACCAGATTCCATGCACACGTAATCATTGCCGCCCCACTTTCTCCATTTTCCCTAAATGGCATCCTCCTAGTTCATGGAATTCCTTGTTTAGTTGATAGTATAAATAAATATTTGATGCTCCTTCTCTAGAGGTTGTGCAATTTGATATTGTACTTGCATTCTTCAATTCTTAGCAATATAGATATATTATTTTTTGTACTCATGATTTATAGTGAATAAAATAAAGTTCTAAGTTTGAGTATCTGAGTTTTCATCAGTCTTAGAGGATACTTATCCAAGGGGGCCCACTTGGTGAGTAATTTTTCCTTTAATTTAGTATTAGTTTAGTATTACTCTTTGTTCAGTAATTAGTTAAGAATTTGGCACCGACTATTTCTGCAGCCACTAGAATTCCATTTTGTGACTGTTCCTGCAACCAAAGCAGACAAAGTAGTGCCTGTTTGTTAGCTCAAATTTTCATTTTTGTCATGCATTTTAGCTTGGTTGGTTGTTGATTAATGGTTATCATTTATGTTATTCCTTTCTAATCACTTTACTTTTAGCATTGTGTTTTTCCTAGCTATAGAATGAAAATGGCTACTTTGGGTGACCTAGTGCACATATTGTGCTAACCCATTTCAAGTTCACGTCCCTGGGTTGACAAGTTAAATGCACCTTCACGATGATTGAAATAGCTATTCAAGTTAGATGTCCAATCTCTGAATCACAGTTGTAAAGGCCTAGTTGTTGAATCATTATAGGAGGCGGACATTTAGTCTCTTGTAACAAAACAAAATATTTGTTTTTTCTAGGTTTAAGAACCTTCTAATAATGTATTTTTTGACATTCCAAGAGGTACAGTTAAGCTTCATCATCCCCAATCATGCAATTGTCACTATGTTCTTGCCTAAACTGCTCAAAGCATTTGGGTAATTTTTCCTCCACTTCTTGTTTTTTTGCAACTAGTGATTGGTGGACCACACTGTGTTGAACTTTCTTTTATATTTGGTTGCTGCTAGGTTTTTTTTGTGCTTGAGATAGAGTCTCTATTTTTCCTTGGCCTCCTCAGGCCATTTTTTTTTGTTGGGATCGAGTCACTATGCTCATGGATGGCATTCTCATCTTTTTTGTATCCTAATTCAATCCCTTGGTCGAGGAATAAGAGATCGCATGTTATATGGACTGTTATATGGACTATTTATACTAATTTTGCATGTGGTTAATGAATCTTCCTTAAGGTGGTTACAGATATGCAATTATTGTGCATACTAACATTACCATGCAGATTTAATTTGAGGATGCTAAATTGAGGAAGACACTGACAGCTAGGCATGCACCATAACATCCAGCAAAGGAATCCTTCAAAGGTCAAAGGAGGTCGACGACAAGAGATTCCTCATGCAAACTGAACGTAACCGCCTTATAATGGACTTTAATGTTGTTGAGTAGTTGCGGGCGTTACTGTTATGCTAAATCTATGTTTGGACCTGCATGTCTGACCAAATTCCATGCACGCGTAATCATTGCCACCCCACTTTCTCCATTTTCCCTAAATGGCATCCTCATAGTTCATGGAATTGAATACCTTGTTTAGTTGACAGTATAAATAAAGATTTGATGCTTCTTCTCTAGAGGTTGTGCAATTTGATATTGTACTTGCATTCTTCAATTCTTAGCAATATAGATATATTATTTTTTGTACTCATGATTTATAGTGAATAAAATAAAATTCTGAGTTTGAGTATCTGAGTTTTCATCAGTCTTAGAGGATACTTATCCAAGGGGGCCCACTTGGTGAGTAATTTTTCCTTTAATTTAGTATTAGTTTAGTATTACTCTTTGCTCAGTAATTAGTTAAGAATTTGGCACCGACTATTTCTGCAGCCACTAGAATTCCATTTTGTGATTGTTCCTGCAACCAAAGCAGACAAAGTAGTGCCTGTTTGTTAGCTCAAATTTTCATTTTTGTCATGAATTTTAGCTTGGTTTGGTTGTTGATTAATGGTTAGCATTTATGTTATTCCTTTCTAATCACTTTACTTTCAGCATTGTGTTTTTCCTAGCTGTAGAATGAAAATGGCTACTTTGGGTGACCTAGTGCACATATTGTGCTAACCCATTTCAAGTTCACGTCCCTGGGTTGACAAGTTAAATGCACCTTCACGATGATTGAAATAGCTATTCAAGTTAGATGTCCAATCTCTGAATCACGGTTGTAAAGGCCTAGTTGTTGAATCTTTATAGGAGGCGGACATTTAGTCTCTTGCAACAAAACAAAATATTTGTTTTTTCTAGGTTTAAGAACCTTCTAATAATATATTTTTTGACATTCCAAGAGGCACAATTAAGCTTCATCATCCCCAATCATGCGATTTTCACTATGTTCTTGCCTAAACTGCTCAAAGCATTTGGGTAATTTTTCCTCCACTTCTTGTTTTTTTGCAACTAGTGATTGGTGGACCACACTGTGTTGAACTTTCTTTTATATTTGGTTGTTGCTAGGTTTTTTTTGTGCTTGAGATAGAGTCTCTATTTTTCCTTGGCCTCCCCAGGCCATTTTTTTTTGTTGGGATCGAGTCACTATGCTCATGGATGGCATTCTCATCTTTTTTGTACCCTAATTCAATCCCTTGGTCGAGGAATAAGAGATCGCTAGGGTTGGACGATGGACGAGAATGGGGATCTAATCCTTCATAGTTCAAAAATAGGAGAGGCACACCAGTAGGCTCCCCTACAACCATCGAAGTATCCACCAAGCCAAAGGTGGGGCTTGGTCTAGTGGTATAGTCCAAGGTCCCATCAGAATCAACCTTTTCGGGGGAGGACATCATAAATGTCTTATTAGATTCTACCACTTTAGCAACTGCTAATGTAAATGTTGCAAGGGTTGCAAACTCAACAATGTGAGGGGCATTCACAAATTCTTCAATCAACCCTAAATCCAATTTTGAGGGGCCCTTTCCCACATCACTAACCCCAACCACATCTTGGCACAAGGGCTACAACTTAGAGGTGAACTGGTTTGAGCCTTTCTTGATTTCAAACACCGCAGGTTTTTGGGTAGATTTAGCCTTTCCAAGGTTTTCCTCAATGCTCAATCAAATTCTTTTCATAGCAATCTGCTGAGTATTCAACCTTTGTAACAAGATGACATCACTAGTAGTATCTTGGGTAGACAAGAGACCTAGGGGGCATGGGGAGGTTTAAGAGTCTTCCCAGCCCTAGAACCAACATCGCCACCACTAGGCTCTTCAAGACCCAGGGCATTGAAAGAGTTCATATGGGTGAAGCCATAAGAGCTACCATCAGTCGATTCAACATCGATTGGTGGGTTCAAGGTCCCCACACCATTTTGTGAGAGGTGAAAACTTGTTTCCATTTTTTGCAGCCCACCATCGTCACCACATGACAAAGGTGGTTCCTGAAGGTTAGCCATGTCCACTTCACCCAACGGGGCCAATGCGACATCGCCAACGTTGCTACTGGGTTCGGCCTTAGCAAACGACTGAGTGGGTTTAGAGTTTCTCTTATTTTTCATGATAGGGAAATTCCTTCTTAAATGGCCTTTTTCCTACAAAGAAAGCAAGCATTAAGTCCTCCCAACACTTCCACTCGGCAGGACATAACCCTCTGCTCTTCCACAATATTCAAGCTATTGGGGATTTCCAAACTTGGGTTTAGGGAAACCAGGGCTCTAGCATCAAGATTGGGGAGGATGGCCTTTGTATTATCAATTTTAACAACTTTTTTGACTGGTTCTAAAATTTGTGGGATGATTCTCCAAAATTCAGGCGGCAGGTTTTTAAGAACTACCCATCTGGGGCATGACAAGGCAATAACCTCATCAACAATGGTTGTAGCCAACCATGCTAGAGCACAGAAGGCACAACCCCCTATGTTCTAGTAGGGTTTTGTAAGGACTTTCTCTTGCATAGAGTGGTTCATGAAAAAAACAACAAATAAACTCTTTTGTAGCATTCTGTAGTAAGAAACATGAATTCCAAGTTTGCTTTTCCATGTATTTACAAACCAAGAGTCTATGAATCTCCTAGCAGGGATTTTATTAGTCAACCGCAACAAAAAATATAGTAGAATTCTTTAACCTTTCCCTTTCATTGCAGATTATTTGTTTCATTTCATTATTTGGAAGCAAGAAAAGATCAATAGTGCATTCGGAAGGATACTTACCTTCCTACTTGTCAATGCTGCTACCACTAGCCTCAACAACAAATTTGGCACCTTCAATCATTGAGAAACCTTGCTCTGCTAGAGTTTCCTTGAATGACTTTGGCGGAGTGGAATGAGAAGGAGTTTGGGGAGGAGCATTTACAGGAGCGTTGGGGGGTATCACACCCCCCTCCATAAATGCCTAAAAACTTCACAGGGCCACAAAAAAAGACCATTGCCAGTGCTGAAAGACCCCAACACTCATGCGAAGGGGAGAAACAAACTTGGAATGAAACAAAACACGTTGGGGCAAATAGAAGAACAAAAAATGAAAATAAATTAATGGGTACAAGGGATGCCCAATACACAAACCTTGGGGGAGGTCGGCCTCCCCAAGCCCCGAGAAACATGCTAGGCATGTCAGAACATATCAACCTTCGGACATTGTGCCAGTCTCCTTATTGATTTATTTTTAATAATTAAAGGGTTTTTTTTATGTTGATGTATTTTTTTCATTAATTAATCCCAATTCTTTGGGGTGAGGCCAACCACTCCTCCATTAGGAATCCAATTCTTAATCTAGTTGTGGCTCCTAGTCTAGTAGAGCTTCATTCACATTTCACCTTCATGCAAATACTTATGGAATTAGATATTTCAGATATATGCCTTGAATAAATTGGCTTAGGGTGGGTAACTATTCATAAAAGTAATATATGGAATACGAAGGAATTATTTATAATAGTATGATCCTAGGTAAGTAGTCATTACATATAAATAAAAATAACTAAAATAAAATTACAAAAAACATTGAGAAATTTTTTTTTACACAATATGTATGTGGGGAAACCTTTTTGAGTAAAATAACCTACAAAACATCATTTATTGAGGAAACTTATAATTTAGAGCCTTATAGATGTTATTTAGGAGTACAAGACATTCAATGTTACTAGAATTTCAATGCATATTAATTGATTACGTTGCATATTCCATGAACTATTTAGATCAATGTTCTGAGTGTAAATGAATGTCGATGGGACATTGGGAGGATGAATTTTTGTTTCAATTTCATCCACATGTGCAAGGTTCTCTAAGGGAGCATCACAACCTATTGGAGTTTGAAGATCTTTATACAACTACTTGATTGTGGTTATGGCAATAATAAGGCAATTAGTGCACTTTATGTGATATAGTATGGACTAAAAAACTATAAGACCTATTAGCCCATAGACCATATTGTATTAGTTTAACCACACAAATTTTTGTTAATGGTCACTTAGATCAAGAGCAAGTCCATAGAAATAGAGTGATTGATCTTGCTCAAGGAAGTGATTCTTTATTCCTTCTTTTTCAAACATATAGTTCCCTTTGTGTAAGGTGACAACACTAAAGTAAATTGAGGCACCCAAAAATTCATTTACAAACCCTTCAAAAATAGAATTTTATCTTAATTCATCATTATCAAAACATTTTCAAAAAAACTTGCATACCCCTTCAAATAGATACAAAGTTTGTTATTTTATTATTAACGTGTCTTTACAATATACAATTTCATAAACAACCTGACGAATAGAAAACGACACTTTATAATTAGTATAAACTAAAAACTATTTAAAAATGTGTATAAATATCTTACAAAATCTATTTCAAAATGTATACAAATGAAACCAAAATTTTAAAAAAAAAATCTTATAAAAGAAACTTAAGAGGGATGAACCAACCAAACGAATATATTCTTGTGACATGAGAACGAACTAGAGACTAGTTGAGCATGTTTCAATAGTTGAGAATGTTTTTGTTAATATAATGCCCAATAGTTGTTTATATAATGTCAATAGTTGTTTATATAATGCCAATAGTTGTGACTTTACTACCCATAATTAAACAAAATGTATTCTTTTGATCTAAAAAGCAACCAATCATGTGATGCCACATCAGCGCTCAACTACTGGTGATGTGAATGCACAAGTATTGGTAAGGGGTTTAGACGGTGCCTTTTTGGACACCTTGACAAAAAGCATGCTGATGTGGCATCATATTTGATGATGTGGCCCCGAAACTTTTGTTATAAGCAGGGGACTTGCCAAGTAAGCTGCTGTAAAAAAATTGGAGTGATTTGAAATTTCCAAGTAAATTTTGAGGAACGCCGGGTTAAAACCATCTGGTCCTCCCTAACCCTAGTAAAACTAGTGAATTTTCAAAATCCACAAATGTGGCAGATAAGATGGCAAGTGGGACAAACGATAATTTTTTTATGAAAAAAAAATTCCCCTTTGCAATTTTTAATTTGAATTTGCCATATAATAATTTCCTTTTATAAAAAAATCTCATAGCCACGTGGGGCCACCCATCCTCCCCGTACATCATGACTTCCACATAAAATAATAATGATAAAAAGTTTCTCTCAATTTCTTCTTATTTCCTCACATTCCCATGTACCCATATTAGCCACGTATAGGAAGGTTGTGTGATTATTTTTTTTTACAAACTATTTTAAATTTGATTTTTTTTATGTTGATTAGTAAGTTATGACTTTTTTAAGGCAATTTTTTTGCAACTTGTTATTTGTAAATTAATTTTTAAAAAAATTGGAGCAAATTCTTTTAGAGTTGGTCAATTTTAAGTTGTCTAAATTAGATAAAACAAAAGTGAAAATTAATTTGATTATTTTAGACACAATGGTGAGCTCATACTAGTTTCACCATTCATTCGATATATGAGATACTAATATCTACTCGCCTCATTTTATGACACTATAGCTTTGAGAGCCTATTCAATTTTTACATAAGCACAACAACTAATCATAAAATTAGAAAAATGAATTAAGATATTGTATGTAATATAACATAGCTTGATTATAAAGAAAAATCTACAAATATGTAGACTTATCAAATACATGACCCAAGGTTATGACATGTTTAGCAGGTATGAATTTAACTCTTAATCACTCGCAATCAAGAGACAAGTTATGTCATGAGCATTGTCCTAAGTGAAGTGAAATATTTATATAAACAGAATGAAATGTGGGTTAACGTTCATACTCTTCTCTTACTTTCTAGGCACATGAGTAAATTGTGTTTCATAAGAGTCACTTGAAGACATGAATAAATAAAGAGCTTTATGCTTAAATATGTAGGATATGAAATTTAAGGTACTACTAAATTGTAACAACAATAGTACTCATAAAAAAAAACTATTCAAATAATACTGAAGTGTTGAATTGGATCATTTGAGGATTCAAATAAGGACTTTTTTTCAAAGGAATGTAAGGAAGTGGACAAGACCTTCGCATGAAAACAACTCACAAAACCTTAAAGGCCAAACAATATGGTAGAGATCATGTGAGATATGAGACAAAACCAAAAAAATAGCAAGTAATCAAATCTATAAACAAATTAGAAAATGATATCCTGGAGGAAAAAATAAGGGTGATTAAGGTAGGATGAAAAAGGATCTCACAATGAAGTGCAAAACCATAAATAAGGTATACAATAAAGTATAATCAAAGGGGATTTGAACCCTAGTGAGATCTAAGAATTAAAATATGTACTAAAAAAAATCAAATTTAAAAACTCTAATAAAAGAAAGACAAACCATATGTCATGTAGGAATGTTGGGCTTACCAATTTATGTAATGAAAAGAAAATGATATCACTATATTTTACCTAAAATAACTAAACAAAAACAAACCCGAAACTTTTAGAGGTAGGACTAGAATAATAAATGCAAAAATTAATTTATGAAATTTAAATAAATTATAGATGATACTTGGCTCAAATCCTAATGATAGAATACATTGTGAAAGATGTCAACTATTGATTCACCAATGTGCTTGTTGAATTGATGTAGCACACAAAACTAGACCTAGACTCAAATAAGTGAACTAAAAAGGAATGCATAACTATAGCATATTTTCCTTATCTTGTCTCTGTGTGTGCAGTGGGGTAGTGACTATAGATACCATTCAAGGCCCAAGAAAAATTGATTCAATGATAATGTTTCAATATTAAAGAGAGCAAATAAGTATGTAATATACATAAAATGGCGTATGTTGATATATGGTCTAATAATGTAATAAAAATTTAAAATGACACTATCATGATGACATGCAAATAGATTAGAGATTGCATTATACATATGATTTGAAATGGATGATAAATGTCCTTAAATATAACAACATAATACACAATCACAATGGGTAGTGAAAAGGATTGACAAAGTTTAAATTGGAAATTTGAATTTTAAAAGTTCAAATTCTAATTTCGTGACAATGAAAACCACCTCGATCAATTTTCCAACCATAGGTGTGATCTAAAGTGGTAAATAGAAAATCTAAGAAATGGTGGTTGTTCTCTTGGATGATTAATGATATAGTCAAATGCATATACCACTTATAAATTTGTTATTGATAAAGGACACTCTAATCAAAATGAACCTAAAATATGAGGAAAAATGCAAATATATAATTTTCACCATTACAAATGTGTTCTAATTTTAATAAGATAGAAGTATAGACTTAAAATAAATTAAATAAATATTAAATGAAAGTAAATGTAATTTTGAGTGTATAATAATATTATCATTTGTTCAAATTTTTCTAATAAAATATAGTCTCCATTCACAAAGTTTAAGAGAAAAACTATTAATCTACATTGTTTATGGACGTACTTTTACTATCTAAATCACCGTTCATTACCATTTTGAAAGTCAATTTGAAACTGTTTATGAAAATCAGTGAAATGTTTCATCCAAACTTAAATTTAATGATCATATAATCATATTTAACTATTTATATCTTAAACTATAATAAAATTTTTAGAAAGACTGTATTAGATAAAACAAAAATATTTAGACACGTGATATATTTTTTCAAAAATAAAATATATTTTTACATTTACAAATGTCACAAAATATTGGCTTTAACAAGCACTGTTGACTGTCCAAGTTAGGCCCTCTATAATTCCGTTATGAACGGAAGGGTGGACACCTGAGTAACAAAATATTGGCTTTAACAAGCACTGTTGACTGTGCAAAGGGTGTGCAGGATAGCTTCTGCCGGATCACTTGCACGCTTTACCCCTTGTTCTCAACTGCGCAACAGACAAAATTCCTGTTGCAACTTGTTGATTTTACCTTTTTGAGCTTTACCCTGTTCAAGGGGAGGAATCCAATGGTGGTTTGAAGCTTAATGAATCCACTTTCACTGAACTCTGTACAGAATTCATACATTCTGTGAGATGTTGAGCTCACTGCTGAAATTGTAAAGTTCTGTTGAGGAATGGATGGTTCAGAAGCTGCGAGGCCGTCCATCTCTTGCCTGCGTCCTTTTGAAGACAGCATCTGATGAAACTCTGGAACTCAGCAGATGCACTGGCGGGCGCAGATGGCGGCTCTCCAAAACATATGGCACACATGAGTGCAGGCCAATCCGCCTGCTCTCCGGCTCCTAGAAACGGGAAATGACCCACATAGCATTCCAACAGTGTCAATCCCAAGCTCCAGATATCTCCTGCATAGCCATTATATCTTCCACCATAGCTCTGCGGATCGAATCTCTCGGGGCTCATGTAAGCACATGTACCCACATAGGAATTGCAGCAGGAATCTATGGTGTGTGATACAATCCTGCTTACTCCAAAGTCTGCAATCTTAATTCGCTGGGATTTCTTGCTAATCAAGAGATTGGCGGGCTTAATATCTCTGTGAACAATTTGCTCTCTACGAAGGTATTTCAATCCCTCGAGTACTTGGCGGGCAACCTTTGCCAGGGAGGACTCACTCATCCTTGTCTTGTGCTTTAACAAATCGGCAAGGGAGCCTCCATCCATGTATTCCAGCACAAAATTAAGGTTCCCTCCCTCGTGGAAGATACCCTCACATCTGACAACATAGGGAGAATCGATTTTCCTAAGGATGTCCATCTCCCTAGTGATGTGGGAAGTGAGGGAGGAATCATGGTCCAGGCGGATGACTTTGAGGGCATAGTGGGTGGAGGATTTGCAGTGAAGGGCCTTGTACACAATGCCTCCGCTACCATGTCCCAGCTTTCCCACTCTTTCCAAATCACACAGCTTCTCTACGCCCTGTGTAGAAGGTACCTGCGGCGGCTCTGGAAGAGGCAGAGGGAGAGGCAGAGGCAGAGGCAGAGGAAGAGGAAGATGCGCTCTTTGCTGCTGTGCAGAGATTGGAAGCTTCAATCCTAAACGTTTCCTTGATGCCATTCTACTAATGATTTTTGTGGTTTATCAAAATGGAGAAAGATCGTTGGGACTTGGTGCTGCTGAGAGAGATTGTAGGAGGTACCTATTATAAAGATGAGAGGCAGGGGAGCGTCCTCCATCCCCAAAGAGGAGAAAGCGAAGGAAGCGACGAGAGAGTAGCCTGTGTTGTCGTATGTGAAGCAAGGCAACTTGTCTCGAACACTGTGATGTGATGAAGATGACGTTGCAGTGGGCACTGGGCGGAAAGGTTGATAGATACAGATAAAGCTCACTGTCATCCATAAACATGGGGCACCATGAAAGGGAAATGGCGTCCAAGTTGGGAGTTCCATGGTGTTTTGGAGGGATTTTGGGTATTGGAAATTGGGAGTTCCAAGGAACAAAATGAGAATGAGGTCATGGCGTACCGTTGCATTCTCCACGTGCAGATATGATAGAGTACCGATTCATTGCATGAATTTCTAAGAAATGATTGGGCCTGTGTGTGAGTTATCTAATAAGATCGTCTTCCACAACGTGACAATGAAAATTATTAAGAATGGTATTTTTTAATAATTTTACATATCGTCAACAATATGGCTACTGAATATAATCTTTTTCTTTTCTATTTTTGTCAAGGAAATAAGAAAAGGTTATATTTAATAAAAAGTTAGCACTATGGTAAAATTGTCTATCAGAGTTATCTACTATTATACAAAGTTGCTATTCTTCTTTAACATGAGGGCAATGATAAGAAGTAGTTGAAAAGAGTTTATTCTATTTTAAGAGTTTAAATAGTATTTATATTGTGAAGAGGTGTAACATATCTATTATTTAGATGTTATGAAAGTTAAAAAATGATTATTTATATTTGTGTTGAACTATTTTTTGTTAATTAGTTTTAATAACATGTGTTTGAATAAAATTTGACTTAAAAATTAGTTAGTTGTAGTTGAATTATATCCACATTAATAATTATAACTATATAATTTTTTAGTCAATTTTTATTGACACACATTTCATAAAGAAAATTATTAATATATAAATATTATTATATATGACAGCTTTCAAAGCGGACAACTCCATGACATATGATAAAAGAGATATTGAATATTCACAAAACTATTTAAATTTGAGAAAAGATATATTATAACTATATAACTTTTTAGTCAATTTTTATTGACACACATTTCATAAAGAAAATTATTAATACATAAATATTATTATATATGACAAGCGGACAGCTCCATGTCAATTTTTATTAACACATGTTTCATAAAGAAAATTTATGATTTAGTAATATGTGAGATATAATTTATTAATAGAAATTGTGATTTTTTTGTAAACTATATACCAAATCATCACAAATAAAAGTGGAAATCTAGTATCTTATTTACAACTTTTTGATATTAATAGAATATACTTTCCAAATAGATGCATTAAATTTATAGTGTATTAATATTATATATTTTTAATAATCCCTTCAAATTTCTTTATGTAACATCTTAAATTACGTTTTGACTTTTACCACCATTTACCTTATAACTTTTAGGTGCTCTTGAGCTTTTGGTATTTACTATTGTGACTAGAGCTTCTTCCTTGCTATTCTTCTTGTTCCCAAGCATTGAAATACATCCATATTTATTTTAAGCCATAAATTTGTATTTACTATTAATTCTAATGCTATATAGTACAAACAATGAAAAGATCATTTTTTAAAGTAATATTAATAAAGGAAAGAAATTCAAATCCTATAAGGAAGATAAATTATTGTTGAGTATCCACTTGTACATCATAAACGTTAGAATGAATTAGTAAGCATAACAATTAATGTTGTATTTTTTTATTTGATTGGGATGCTAGTGAGAATTTTTGGGTCATTATGTTATTTTTAGTTGTTGAGAATCAAGAAGGAGGGCTATATAGTTTTATCTTGCATTTTTGTATAGACTGATTAATTGAATAAATAGTCCTAACTTATTTAATTAATGTTAGAAGAATGATGAGATGAATTAATTAAATAATTAAAATTAGAACACAAATTGAGACAATTAATTAAATAAATTATAATTAAAATTAATTAATTTAGGAGTATTGATGTGCAGGGGTTTGATGACAACAAAATTTTTGAGACAATTTTGGGTGTTTATACTTTGTCCTTTAAGACAATGTTGTGACTTAGTAGAAGCAATTTTCTTTCAAAGAAAATAAAACATAGCACTTTTTGGGATGAAAAGGGGAGTAATATGTGGGAAAACTTGGGACATCAAATTTTCCATCTTGGATGCAAGTAAGAACTTGAAAACACCTTCATTGAAAGGTTTTTCTTTGAACGAAGGTACGCCAAAAAGTACCTTCCTTCGAAGGTTGAAAACTTTCGAATGAAGGTAATTTCCAAAAATGGAAAAAGGGACCTTGTGAATGAAGGTCCCTTTTTATTCCTTTTTATGGAAATTTTCAAAACAATAATAAAAAGGGACTTTTCTTTGAAGGTCCCTTTTTTTTCATTTTTGGAAATTACCTTCATTTGAAATTTTTTTTACATTTTTTTGTGGGAACGACATACCTTTGAAAAAAGGTCCTTGAATACCTTCAGATGAATGAACCTTCGAATGAAGGTTCTTAGGTAGACAGTTTCAATGTCTGCTTCAAATTTTCCTTTGAAATTCCACTTTCAAACCTCTAGTTGGACCTTCAAATGGAATTAACTTGACAAGATAAGTTGCAAGATTGTAGTCCTAGAAATGAGCTTTCCAACAAGTTTAATTTTAATATATTTCTATTTTATTATGTATTTGTTTTCTAATATTTATTGAACATGTGTTTTTCATCGAATACCAAGTTCTTTGTTCTACACATGTGGAAAAATAGTAAAATATTGAGAAAATTTTCTAAAAGATATCTATGCACTAGGTATTGATGTCCTTGTTTCAGCCAAAAAAAATTGAATTTTGAATAAACAAAATAAGTTATGCATTATGACATACACCTAATTCCAAATTATAATTACCTCGACTTCAAAAATTAATTAAAAAATATATATGCAACAAAAAATTATGAAAAAGTATCCATGCACTAGATATTGATGTTAAAAATCCACAAATTACTAGTTCACATCATCTTCAAATTCTTAATCTTTTAGCTGCTATACCTTTCTTAGAAATGAAGATTTAGTTAAAAATGTTGATTTCAATATCCTACTTTGGCCAAAAAGTGGGACTCATTATTGTGGGATTACACATGCCCTAGTTAGTCAAAAAATTATGAAAAGAAGATAGAGGGATTATGCTTGCTCTAGAGGTTAGTAGGGAAAAAAATGCATGGATGAGCTCTGAAAAGAAGAAATGGAGAGAAAAATATGGTAGAGGATGGAAAATGAGGAGCAAAAAAACAAAAAGGAAGAAAAACAATAAAAATAAATAAATAATATAAAAAGAGTGAAAGGGGTGAAAATTTTATTTGGAGGAAAATATTAGGGTTTTGGGATGAATAAATAAGTGTAGGGGTGAAAATATCCCTTAACACCTAGACATAGAGTAGAGTAAAGCTAGGGAACAATGAAAACAAATGATGCACAAGTAGATCACCACCAAGGAAAATGAGTGTGAGCACATTAATGACCAAAAAATGTAGGTGCATTGGTACCATGCAATAAAATCTAACCTTAGGGATTTATTTATTGTTATTAATTAGGTAAGAAAAGTAGATTAGTGCATGAGTTGAACTATGAAAACCACAAATTGGCATGCACATGGGAGAAGATGATGCATACGTTGGTTAGAAAGTCATATGCCTAGAGTGGTTTGATGCATCCACCAAGAATAATGTGTCTATGGGGGAAGAACATGTGTTCTAATCTTGAGATGTATCTAGTATTAGCACATATGTAAGGAGTGATGTGCTCACTTTTTCCATGCTAGGTATTCACTCATCAGGTGATGTTTGCACAATTTGGTGTGCATATGCTTGTAATGAGACGCATGAATCTCTCTACTTTGGTGTATCCACCCCTGAAGTGGTGTATGCATACAATAATATGTTAAAGCTAGTTTTGGAAGAAACTAGCATAGTTTTTATCTAGATTCAAGAGAAAATTTTACTAGTATCAATAACTAGGGAGAGATGATTGTAGGTGTTATAGTTCATATCATCATTCAATGAGGGAGACTGGGGGATCCTAAAGCAGTGTGAACTATGACATGTGGCATAGATACTCTTTATAAACACACATAGATTGATAATAATGGTATTGTTCAAGTAATGACATAGTGAGATGAGTATATTTCACTTGTCAGCTAGGGAGATTATTATCACTTTGTAGGATTTATGGTAGACATGGTAGATCCTAATCTACAAGCATGCCATATATTACCAATCCTATGACCTAAAGGGGTCATTATAGTGAATCTTTTAGAGGATTGATATCCTATACGTGATGTTATCATTGTACCTACATGGATGTGTCAGGATGGTTGAGGAGATTTTTTTGGTTTTGGTAGCACTTTTGAACAACATCTTTATATATTAAAAGAAAGGGAGGTTCTTCATGATTGGTTTGATGAGTTGATGTGCTGAGATGTGAGAGTGGTAGGGTGTTTGTAGCAAGCCATGTCTTGGCCCAACTTTATAGGGATATACACGTTACCACTTATAGGGATGGATGTAATGTCGACTCAATGGCATTATTACATGTTTGGGCCTGGGAGCACATAATGATACTTAGGTTGATTAGTGACAAAGGAGATCAAGGAGTGGGAGAGACATATGTATTTATATATGCCAACAAGAAATAATAGGAGCAAGTCTTGGATACTTAGCCTACTAAAGAGAAGTCATAGATGATATTGTATTGTAGTTTAGAGGCCTTTGTAGGGTGTGAGGAGTGGGTCTTCATTAGGTTCTATTTATAGTTACATTATTGGTAGGTATCACCATATGATAGAGTAATCCATGCTAGATTGGGTGCATCACTAGTTTATCTTATAGTAGGGATTTTTCCTAGATGGGGAGCATGTATTTTCATATGTTACTAGGGACGAGGGTGAGTGGGGGTCATGTGGATTTCCATTTGGCTCATATTGATTGGAAACACCTAGAGAGTGTACCATGGAACCCACATGAGGACATAGTTCATGCAAGTACCACAACTAAGTATAGGGCCCAATAACATTAGAGGAGGTTGGTGTGACTCACTATTCTACATTAGGTGGAGGAACATGGCTAGCTTAGGGTTCCTTAAGATGAGGTACATATGTGGAAAAGGAGATAGAGTGGATAAGGGAATATATCACTAGTGCAAAGATAAGGTCAATGGTATAATCAGGCTTAGGCATAAGGGCATTTGGACTTGATAAATATAGATAAACAATGGTAGAAAAGGGTAGGCTTATGACCCTATTGATGTAAAGAACCTTTATATGAGGCTAGTCACTACCTTGTTTGAGAAAGATGCATTCCATATGTAGAAATATCAATCCAAAGTGGAGCAAGACCATGCCCACATAGAGAGAGATCTAACCTTCAGGAAAAGCAATACATATTAGGGGTATGTGTAGGATCATCATGGAAAAATAGGCCCTTAAGTGGTGAAAAATTCATAAAAATCATAGTTAGGCAATTTGACGTAAAAATTTGAATAAGTTATCTATATTATTTCAAAAATATGTAAGAATATAATCTATAGCAAATTGAATGTAGTTTAAACTACTAGGTTTACCATTTCTTTTAAACTATTTAAGAAAAACTTGAAATTTCAATGCAATAGTACTTAAATTTCAGGGAAAAAATGAGAAGTAGGTGGTATGTCTAACCACCCCAACCACAATAAAATTATAATATTTTTTTATAAGATTTTGATATAAGTAGAGGACTCATGTCCCTAGCTGTGATGCATATTTTTTGTAATTTTTTCCAAGTAAATAATTAATTATGATTTTTTTTATTACAAACTTTTAAAAATATAAAAACTCTCAGATGTCTAACCACCTTAACTTGGTCAAAACTGAACAAATTCTTTTAATCGTATAGTATGCAAAGCATAGAATGTGACACATGTTTGGATTCAAAATTCTGCCGATCTTTGTTTGAAAGCTTAGTAGATGTTTTTCAATCGACTTATCGCATTCAAATAGAAAATGAATAAAAATTATTTATTAAATTCAAAGTAAAACATAATTTATATTGGTGGAAAACTAAGAATCTCCTTTAAAAACCCTTTTTATTTCATCAATTTTGGGTAAAAAAAAGTTGCCAGCCACATACCCTATCATATCGCCACTTTTTGGCCCATCATGATCCTGCACATACCCTTAGTAGAAAATATAGATGGTTGGATAATGGAGAGGGATGGTTTGTAGGCATAGTTGTAACAATCCTAGGTTCATGTCTAGAGGCTCCATAGAAAGCGATATTCCAGCAAATGCATTGTTAGTGTTCTAAGGATTTGTACAAGTGGCAATAGAGATGTCCTAGATGGGAGGTAAGGTAGCATAGGCACTATGTAAGGTGTAGTATTACAAGTATCTTTATGAGAAGATAGTGGACCCATAGGTCAAAGGGTGCCTACATACATTGAGCAACCAACTTCCAAGCCTGTGGGTTAGGTAGGTCTAGCCAATCTATATTAGTTATGCAGAGCTACTACTGCATCCATCACCCAGGGGACCAAATATAGGATCCTAGCATGATAATGATAGCAAAAGCTAGTAGAGTTGGTTCTTCATTTTAATATATTATTTTGTACTAATATATATGTATTCTTTTAGCATGTCTACATTGACTCTTACACTTTGCAAATATATAGTCTTTTTGGTGATGTATATGAGTATAGTTTAAACCATGGTTTTTATTTTATATCATGAGGACGATCGGTTGGATGCATGATTGTATGTTGATGATTTATGATTATATGTTATATATTTTTTTTAATAACATAGTGGATCAAATCATTACACCTTTCAATCAGCTGTTACATACATTTGCCTGTTAAGGCATTTTGCACATGATTGGCTGCAATTTACAGCTGTTGTGTTTGGTTACATACAATTTGATTATACATATTACATACATGCATTATATTACCCACATAGTTGCTGCTGTGCATTTTTGCAGCTTTCTACAACTGTTTTGTTTGCTGTTTTTGGAGTTTTAGAGCTGGAAATGAGGGTTGAATCTGCTGTTGTAATGTCTTTGGAACTCTATGAGATCTTTGAATGACTGGTTGTCTTCTCCACTGAGCTGCCAGCGCCTTGTGGTACTAATCTCCTCTTTGATGTCTTCAATTTTTTTCCCTTTGCCATTTTCCTCATCCTCGATACAAAATTTACAAAATAGTGTAACATTCCTTGCTCTTCAAAACAGTATAGAAGCACCCATTCACTGTTCTGCCCTCCAACCTGCCAGAACTTCAGCTGCCACCTGCTCATCCATCGCTCTGTCACCCTCATCAGCCTTGTTTTCTGCTTTCTTGTGCTTGGCTGCTTCCTCTTTGATCTCATTCTGAAAGTCATGTAAGGCCTTCAAAAAGACTTCAACCTTGGGATGTCCTTCTTGCCAGGTGTACCCATGTCTAGCCTCTTGAACATTGACTTTTGTTGTGCCTTTCTCCAGGAATTTCCAGAATTTGTCCTTGGAGATTTCTATGGTGATGAAAACCATGTGTGACCAAGTCCAACTGAAGATGACCCTCACTTAAGTAGTTTAAATTGCTCTCCCAGATCCCCCCTTCTCTCTCAAGTCTCTGCTCTCCCCTCTACCCTTTCTGTAGGTGGAATCATCCTCATCTTGTCCTGTGTTAGGACCTACACTTTCAACCACAGATTGAACATCCCCTTTCTGCTACCTAGCATGTTGAGAGGTCCTGTGTCTGCCTTGGGCTTCCACCGTCGTAGTAAAATTGATTTGGAATTCGCTTAGTGCTGTCAAGAAGATCTCATGATCAACACCTTCTAGCTGATAGGCATGTCTGCTCCTAACCTCCCTTTGGCTGATCTCAATTTGGGGTAACACTTGCAATGCAACAGAGAGGAAAGTGAGTTTTTTAGATGACTCAGTAAGGTACCTCCTACAACCTTTGAATTTTTCATCATTTCTAGCTTTCCAATTGTGCCACATAATCTCAGTAGAGAGAAAAAACCATAATGCCTTACAATCATTACTAATCCTCTTATCAAACATTAAGACATCTTTCAAAATAAGCTTGCCATCAACATCCCAAATTCTTAAGTTGCTGCAAAAAAATTTCCAGACTTCTTTAGCATAAAAACAATCAAACAGAATATGATTGACTGACTCAGGAGTTTTGCAAATGCTACAAACATCAATATCATCACAATTGGATTTGCACGGAATCTGATGAAGTAGCATTAGCCATTTGAAGCAAGCCTTTTTAGGCTCAAGGCCAATATACCAGAGGTCAGTTAGGATTTTATGCCAATCTATTGCATCTAACCCCATGTTCCAGCACCTATTCAGGTGATCATAAATGCAGTCCTTATAGGTCAGCTCCTTGTACATAGTTTTGGCGTTAAGCTCGGTGATGGGTCCCCCATCTTTCCAAGTTATGTCCTTGGACAAGTCTAGGAGACATATGGCATCCTGGGGAAAGGAAGCATCCCTACAGGCCTTGAAGAGCACATAGTAGGTCCTATAGTTGGAGGCGGAGAGGTTGAGTTTTGACTCCAATTCAGCCCAGCTTCTAATCCTCCCATCAGACAGAATGTCACCAAAGGTTCTTATGCCTTTTTTGTACCAATTTTGAGCCGAACAACCTTGCAAAAGGGCTAAGGGCTTACCTTTGTGGTACACATTCCATTATGATTATATGTTAATGTATGGATGTGATAAATTATGTTAAAGCTTATTAGATGGATATTCATGTGTTTATATGTGATTTAAATATTATGATGATGATGGATGACTTATGTAGGGTTTATGTATTATGATAGTATGATAGTTATTTTTTATTATGTTCAATGTATGAAATCCATGTTTTCATGAGATTTTTATGATATTGATTTGAAGAGATATGCTTTGGAAATTATTAACGATGAATGTATGATGTATAATTAATAGTGATGACATAATAATGATGTAGGATATGTATGTGCATTAAAATTTATATATGGTTATTTATGATAGTAGTATGATATATGAATGATAATGATATCATGATATGTGATGAATGTGATAATTATTATTATTTTTCATGGCATAAATAAGAAGAAAACAATAATAATAGAATATAATAGATAGATTTGCCAATATTTATATAGAATAGATGGATTGATCTAATTAATCATTTGCATATAATGTCAATCGAGATATAAAAGGTAAACATGGATATATGTCCATATTAAATAATGGATTTGGATTACTGAGTGATTGATTATTTGCATGTAGGTATTACACTAACATGTGGTGAGAAACCTAATTTGATATAATAGTGGACATTATGCACCAGGGTATGAAGACCAAGGTGATGTATCAAATGCATAAAGGACTAACTTGCAAAGATAAAATAAATAAAAATATCCCCTAGCACATCACAATACGTTTGGATGACCTTGGTGGGCCCAATGATGGGACAACCAATAGAAAAAATGATGCCTCAATATATCAAGAGGAATTAGATGACCTTTTGGGTCTTGAGATAGAAAACCAACAAAAATGACACACAAGATGATAGATCATGAATTGGCATATACCAATAAAAACACACCATGATATATAGATTGTGGCAGCCTCAAGTATGCATAATGTAGGTTAAAGTATAAATAAATAATTCAAAAATCAATAGTCATTCAACTTACATATATGTGTTACCTCTTGTCAAGGTGGTGAGATGAAATTAAGATGATAATGCCTGATATGAGGAATAAGATATCACATGAAGGAAAACAATAGAAGAGTAATTTTTATGATGGAAAATAATGTTACAATTACATGTTATTAAGGTTGATTAAGGAATTTTTTGTTTTAAAATATTTTAGGTTTGATGTTTCAAGTGTGTTTAGTTTGCAAGTTTAGGCACATGATGTTGTGGCTGCAAGTATCTAAATCTCAAGATTAGGGATAATGCAAAGATCAGTACGAGGGAAAATATTAGAATTAGGATATCATGTAAAATATCAAGGAATGTAATAGAATAAGGTGTATGCAACTCAATAATAGGGAATCCATCCTAGCCAGTAAACAAGTAGGAAAGAACGTCGTATCAAAAACCTATTTTGATATAGATGTAATCACCTATCCCCAATGTATAAGGCACAAAATATGTGATTGAACTAGGGAATATCACAAGGAATGTATTTGAAGAAATAAGGTATGATGGTCATATGAGTGGCATGGCTTGATTTGGTGCCTCGATAAGGCTTGTCTTGTCCAAATATTATATTGAAATCATAAGATTGAATCAAGACCAAAGTGCATTATGGAGTGGTAGATATACTAAACCAATGCGAGAAAATATGTCAATATTCATATGATATGGCAAGGTGAGATTTGTGTGTTGGAGAGATTAACTTAATGGCTCAAAGAAGCACAAAAATCATGAAGTGGAGAAAAGGGAGGGCTTCAAAAAAATACTCATGGATTAAGAGGTATGGAGATGAGGACTTGAAAGGTAACTAAGTCTATTTATTACACATGGTTCTTGTGAGTATGTTTTCACCAAGGTACTTGTCCTAGGCGCCACAAGGAGTGGTTTCACTAGAGGATAATTTTCTCTTCTACTATTTTATTTTTTATATTTTTTAATTGGGATATTCCTCATATTAGGCATGTAATCACTTGAGGTGCATTATTTTCATGGGTTCTTCATGATCTTCACCATTAAGAGTAGTTGATTAATAAGCACCAAATCTATATTCAACAATGACAACATATGGTTTGGTACTAAAGGTTCCTCTAATTTTCCTTGACCACAAGGTCACCAATCTCAAATTCATGAGGTATTTTTTCTTGTCATAATTATGATGGAGATAATTATGATAGGATTGCAATTTTCTTATAACATTGAGACATTTCTCACCGAGTAGATCTAAGTCATGTAGTTGAGAAACATTGTATTCCTTATCATCAATGTGATCAAGAAATGAGATACATAATGGAGGTAGTTTAATCTTGATGAGAAAGATGAATTTGAATCCAAATAATAGGTAAGAGAGAGTTACATTTATGAGTGTGAAAATACTAGTGTGATAATCCCATAGAGTGGGATTGAGTTGGAGGTGCCAACCATGACCAATATCATTAACAATTTACTTAAGGATTTCTAGTAAAATTTAATTACATGCCTCCACTTGACTATTACTTTAGGGGAAATATAGAGATGATCAATGGTGTTAGATATGGAAACATTCACAAAGAGTGGGGCCGAGGAGTAGTGATAGGGTGCAATGCTTGTGACATGGTGCATGAATCAAATATCTATGATGTTGACAAGACCAACACTTTTTAACATATTAGCATGCATCTTGTTCCATGGTGGTAATGAAATATGTCTAACATGATAAATATTTTAATATGCACCCTTTTATCAACCTAGTGCTTAAGGAATAGTTGTAGAAACTATTGGAGGTCAAATTCATTTACCCAATAGAAAATCCAAAATAGATATCCAACATATACTCCATTAATAAAAAATCCATAGTAATTCAAGTTTGTATATATTTTAAAGACATCAATAAAGCATCTCCTAAGGAAAAATTCCCACTAACAAATATTTACATGATCATCAAACTTATGGAAAATTTCTCACTACCAAGAGTATTGTATTTCCATGTGGCACTTGGAAGGATAACCATTTATATCTATGGTGGTCCCACTTGAAAAGATGATATGGATTACCTTATTATGTAGTACAACAATATAAAGTTGTTAAAATAACAACATTTATATGTTCTATGAACTATTGATTCAAGAATTTATTAAAATTTCTATTTAATCTTAGATATGTTTAATTAATTTGAATGAGAGGGACCTACCTTTGACAACATAACTCCTTGTGACCAATAGTGCAGTGTTTAAGGTCTGCCAACTAGCAACCTTGAAATATTGCATGATAGCACCACATAGCTTTCATGACATCATCACCTTTTCTTCATTTGGACTTCTTGAAACCTATTGAGACCTACAATAAATTCCAACTTGTATTGAAACTAACCAATAATGTGATTCTATTAAATTGTCAAAATAACAAAGTTTATAAGATATAAGATGTTATCATGTGGCCTATAAGCATTAACCCAATTATGCTAATTTCTCCTTTAATCATGAGGCGGGACCAACCATCCATTAAGCTGGTAACTTGAGCTAATGTTACAAATTATTAACCCACTATTTTGACATGTCCCACAAAATTTCATATTACATTGAATAAAGTAGTGTTGATGATCAAAGTGAAATTGGATCCCTTAATGAAAGAGCTAAATTCTTATAAAAACTCAAAAGACCACCATAGATATGAACCTTTGAAAAATCAAGAAAAATTCCTTTGAAACTAAAGAATGTGTTAAAATAAGTGTTAAAACATAACGTTATTAGGGTTCATACCCTTATACCATTTATATAAATTGTTCTTATATAAGATTACAAAACCTTATGCATATAACATTTAAATAATTAATATCTAATACACTAAATTAGATTATTAATTATTTATAAATTATAGTTTTAAATACATGTGGCTAATACCCCCTTAAGTATTTTTCTATCCCTTCTATATTTAAGGAGGTTGTCTCTTATCAAGGGGAATGGGAATTAAGAGATTGGTAGTGTACTATCACTATGCAGATGAGGTACTATTGGCCATGTGGAAGTAAGGAGAAGTTTTTCCCAAGGCTCAACCTATGTTTTAATAGACCATTATGTAAGTGTTTTATAATAGAATAAAGTTTTATGACATTTTTTACTTGTAAGTGTTTTCCCCATGTATACATTGTGTAATACATTTAATCTGCATGTATCTTGTATTTCTCATTTCATTTCATTTATATTTATTTATAATGATTAATAACATAATATCTTAATTTCTAACATGGTAGTAGAGAAAGATTAGAAAATGCTAATCATTTTCTTGTTGGTAGTATTTGAAGCACCTCTAAATCTGCACAAACTCTAAAACCTCAAACATTGGTTAGTCATATGCAAATTCCGCAAAAAGCTCCTATGAAATAACAATGTCATGCTCCAAAGATGCAAACAACTAACAAAAAAATATATCAAAAAAGACATATAGAAGCAAGAAAAGTACCTATTCCATATTGGATTGGTCTCAAATGTGCCAATGACCCTTTCCCAATCCTTTCTAAAACTCAAATGATGAAATGCAATGGTGAAGAGCAAAATTAGTTCTCAATTTAAGAGAGTAACTTTGCATGAGAGTGTAGATGATTTGATGAAGAATCAGCCCCTTATTTATAGATTTTGAAATTGGAAGAATTCTCATAAGAGAGCAATGTGGGATAAAGATTGGACAAATGAGATGAGGCCACTTGTCAACTTGTCATAGGTTGAGGAATGTGCAAGTTTTGGCCAATGTTCCCAAGAGAGGGAGATTCAAATTTGAATTTGTGAAATAAATGTTGAGTGGGGGACATGAAATAGAGAAGTTATTGCAATGTTGGAAGGGACAAGTCAACTTGTCTTCATTTTTAAACTTGAGGGAATATTCTATTTTTATGCCAAGTTGAAAGAAAATAAGGATTTTAATAAATCAATAAATTGATTTATTTGTGCAAGTGGGTAAAGCTAGAGGATGTGATGGGTGGTTAGGTTAAGTAAATTAGGATTAGATTAGCTTAGGTGATGATTAGTTTATTTTGACCTTTTTGACTTAAATATTTTGATTTATTTAAATATAAAAGGGATGGAATATACATTTGGATTTCAATTTAATAAAGTTTGGTTTATTTAATTAAAAGGTTGATGTTTGATTTATTTAATTTGAATGAACAACCTTAGGAATGAAATTAATGAGTTTAATTTACCTGATGAATGGATGAAGGTGAACTAAGTTTAATTGATGAATGGGCCTAATTAAATGCATGATGCTAATTTTGCATGTCTACAGTATTTGAGAGAATTTTTATGGTAATAATTTTATTGCTAGTGATATTTGAGAGGATTTTTATGCTGATCATTTTTTTTCTAACATGAACTTTAAAACTACAAGCTAGATGGCTCTTGTGATGAAGTCTAGAGGATGAAACTACAAGTACAAAACAATTTAGAATGAGAAAAGACTTGAAAAATAAGATAAGTAAGTTAAATAAACTACAAGATATGGTATGAGAAAATGTTAAATTTAATTTTGAGGTCATAAATATACAAACAAAAAATTACATGCTCAATATTCATATAAAATGATGTAAAACAATAAACAAAAAATATACACATTTATCTTTGTAAGAGAGGGGGACCAACCACGTTCAAGGCCCCAGGTCACGGAGGGCCAAGAGTAGAAGGCTGCCCTAACTTACCTCAACTTAGTGGAGTGTTAGGAAATGTGGGACGAGAATGATGAGAACTATGAGGTCCTTCAATCACTCTACAGACTTGAAATATAGAACGAGGCTAGGTGAGTTGGTTTTTGAGTTCAACACTACACCTCAAAAAACTCTCTGTCCGAGGATGAAAGCCCGATCCTGGGATGACAACGCAGCACACTAGCCTCTCTCAAGTGCGTTGGCATCTGTACAACTAGACAACTAAAAAGACAATATCAAACTTAAGAAAATATACCAATGACCTAGCTAACTACTTCTAAAGGGCCAAAACAATGTTATGAAGTAGACGGAATATGCTCTAATGTGATAAAGTAAAAATGCAAGAGTTAGGGTGGCAAGAATAATCTCACAAAGGAATTTGTTCGCCAGTTAGCTCCCAATAGCACATTCACCTACACACAAAGAAGAAGGAAATTTGGTTGGGTTTGTTAAGGGTTCTACCTCAGTCAGACCCCCACTTTGGTGTTTCCACCTCCACGAACAACCAAGTTTGCAACAATGGATAAAATGTATGATAAAGGAAGAAGATGAAGCAAAGAACACTAAAACACTAAAAAATAGTAAATGTACTTACTCAACCAAGTAATAGAGAAGATGAGTGGGAAGCTTACCACCTCCACCAAGAGCACTCAAAGCTAATGGGGGAGAAATTGAGAGGAACTCAAACCTCTGCTGCAATGGTGTTGTCCCACACTTGTTCTATTGAAGTGATGGAGTGATGTTATTGCTGCTAGATGGAGTGCAAAAGTAGTGCTAGAATGCTTGAGGATTGCTTGAAGGGATTCCCAATAGATTTTGAAGCTTATGTATAGCATGGAATGGAATAGTGAATAGTGGATTTGAAGGAAAGATAGAAGAAAAATGTACCATATTCTCGTGCCCACGCCGGGGAGTTATAAATCGACCGGCCAGAATTGTAACACCTCAGCTCCAGCCATAATGGTTTTTCAAGATGTAATGACCAGCGAACGCTTCAGACGCACGCCGCATGTAGAGCATCCTCGTGGCTCCCCCACCGACACTCAAAACATGCACCAAGTGGAAACGAAAAGAAATCTTTATGTGTAATTCAGCCTCCTAACTATTTTAAAGTGGTAGGCAAAAAGCGGAATTTTACATAAGGCAAATTCAATTCTATACATTTTCCCCCACTCTTTAGTGAGCACTTAATACTAATGAGTGCTTCTGCAAAGTAGATCAAGAAGAGGCGTTTAAAAAATGGCACTGAATCGCCGAGGAAGCACTTCACCATCTGACAAACTGCACGTAGGGTAGTGAAGTACTGCAGCTTCTCAAACCATGAAGTTGAAGAAAGAAAGAACTTATAGGCCCGCAGACTCCTGTAAGAGACCCCTGATCTCTCTCTCGTGATGAAGGAAGCCTTGTGCAGTGCCTTACAGCTCCAGACCGCAAGGAAGGTGTACCCCAAGAACTTGAGGATACCTAAAAAAGTGTCTTACGCACTTTAGATCTACAAGGAGGCATCCCCAAGATCTCTCACATGGAGGAAGTAAGAAAAGCACCCTATAGACTCAGAGACCTATTGTGGAAGGTGTCCATCTCATGAAGGAACCCCCAAGAAAGCCTCCTACGCATCGGAAGACTCCATGTGGGAGCTGCTACACCCCCAAGATCTCTCACACCTGTGAGGCTCAAAGGAAGCTGCCCCTTGCTGTGTTCTTAGACTTGAATGGAGGGTGTCCTTCAAGATCTCTTGCATGAAGCAAACCCAAGAAAGCGCCCTACAGACCCATAGACCTGCAAGGGAGCCACCCCCAAGATCTCTTGCATGGAGGAAGCTCAAAGGAAGCATCCTACAGGTTCTCAGACCTATAGGGAGGTATCCCCCAAGATCTCTCACATGGAGGAAACCCAGAAAAATGCACTTCATAGAGTTAGAAAGCGGCCATGTAGGTAAGTAAGTAGACAGTCACACAACCTGTCGATGAGTTGGAAGAATTTCAAAGGGGTTCCTCAGGAACCTGTCGTGAAGAGGGGGTCCACTCAAGGGATGCATAGTTCGAAAGAATATGTTTTCTTTCTTAGATCGATCCATCACCAAGGGATCCTTTTGAAAGATGTTCACTTCATCAAGGAATTCGAAAGGAAGAACATGCCATCACATGAGGGGAAGGTCCAAGTTGTTCCCACTTCGGAGGAGGGTTCTCAAGTCATTTCCTTATGAACCCGTGATGAAGGAAACATGTTCTATTAGGGTTCCAAGTTGAGAATGTGATTCCAAGGAAAGGTTTGCAATGATTTTTGAGAGAAGATTCGCTAGAAACAAATACAATTCCTAAAAATTGAAATGTTGAAGAAGTGGCATTGTCACACATGATAGGGACAACTCAAGCAAAGAAGAGAGAAAGAAAAAGAGAAAAACACAAACAAATGGCACAGGGGTAGCCTAATATTTTGGGGTCTGAACTGCTCATAAATATATATATATATGTATAGTAATGGTATATAAATGAGCTGTCATCAACTCCCTGCTATATCAGACCATGTGAAGAATGCACGAGAAGACAAAGTAAAAAAAAAATTGGGTCAACATGGACAGGAAGCCTAAATGCCCCCAATGCTTTGCATCATCCCCAATTTAGCAAAAGTCAAACACAAACATGGAAGAATGATGATACAAATAGAGGAAGGTTTATGACACACAAACCACACCTGTATCCAAGCACCAATAGGGGTGACAAGGGTCATCCAGGCACACATAGCATGATCATGGGGGAACACATCACAAAACACACACACACACAAAAGATCAAGAAGAGGCCTCCTCCTAATCATTGATCGACCAAGAGGTTGTCCATTTCCCACTCTAGATCATCATAGGGGGATGAGGACAATCATATAATGGCGGGATGTTAAGAGGAGGAGCATCTATCCCTCCTGCAATAAGGACTAAGGAAAAGGGCCCTGCAAGGTCCTCTTCGTCGAGCTCTTGTGGAGCTAGGGTCAATGATTTTGTGAAGAACACTAACAAGGCCAAAACTTCATCCATAGAGTTAAACATGCACCATATAGGAGTGCCATGTTTAACATCAATGGACAAGACAGGCTATGCCTGAGATTCACTATTGGGCTCACTGAAGGACTTGATAGTGGTGATGAACTCAGGGGAAGTTGGGACTAGTTCTGTCACTAGGACATAACAAGTCAGCGTGGGACCACCTTTTGGAGAAGGTGGAATCTTCTTACATCCTCCATTGCTAGAGGGGCCACACTCCACCTTTTGCTTTGTCGAAGGAGACGAACTCCCCACAGACGAGGCTTTAGGTGTGTAGGAAGAGGAGGAAAGAGCCGCAATAGATACGACTAAGGTGTTAGCCATATTCACGGGCTTCGGGAAAGGTGGGATATCTAGAATGGACATCAAAAAAGGTGGCTCCATTGAAGGAGCGATGAATACCTCTATCCCCTTGGGGTCAGGTGCATTTGTACTCACAGTGAAAGCTAGAATCAATGCAGAACTATATTGAAGAGAAGGAGAGGGAAAGAGAGAGGAGGATGTTGTAGGAGACCCTGAAGCAATGGCAGTTGTCTCTTCTTCATTCCTCTATGAAGCGGTTTGCTCAGCCAGGAGAGCCTTTCGTCGACACTTGCACTCGCATGCAAGGTAGTTTCTACGACTCTTTGGGTTGGAGTCTGGAGGTTGTGAAGGAACAGAGAACTCCTTCTCAACCATGGGAATGTCTACTATAGCAATCTCTGACGGAGGAATGGATTCTTTTACGAGAGTAGGAGGATTAGGTTGAGAAGTAGCAGGGGGAGTTAGCTCAAGAGCCTCAGTAGCAGGCCTCTTCCCGTTCACTACTTTAGTAGCAGGAGAGGAAGGAGGTTGCAGATTGAATTCCCTTTGGGAACCTTTCTTTTTGTTGTATAAGTAGTACCATGGTCTGGGGTATTCATTAGGGAGATCTAAGATCTTGAACTTGGACCTGTGCCAAGGAGGTATCATTGGAATTAGCGGATAACTATCGAGCTTACTCATCCAATACTCCTCCCAAGAAAGGGGAGAGGATTAGGCAGTTCAGGAAAATGAAACCTTCTCTTTTCCTTTACGGGAAGGCAAGGGAGCTGGCATGGACTTCTCCTTTCCCTTCTGGGAAGGGGGAGCAGTCGATGCGGGCTTCTCCTTCTCCTCTCAGGAAGAGGAGGTGACTGACTATTGTATCATAGGAAGGGCCAGTTTCAGTTTTCCTTTGCCCCTAGTCTTATACTTCAGATAATTCTTGTAAATTAGGTTTGTTCTCAGAGGAAGCAAACCGACTGGGGCAAGCCAAAAGTGATCCAATGGATATCCGCCATGGGACACCAAGGGTTGGTATCCAATGTCATGCACCACATGCACGACACCTTCATGGGAAAATTTTAAACACTTGTGAACAATGGAGGCAATTCCATTCATGGAAGCTAGCCAGGGTATGCCTAGCTTTAGCCTGAATAAATCTGACTCCATAATAACATAGAAAACCATGTCAATAGCCCTAGGTCCAACTAGAACGGACAAAGTTATCGATCCGTATGGTTTAAGACACATACCATAGTGTGTACGGATGGTAGATTTTCTTTCTTTATATTCTTCTGTACCATAGAAAAATGGATCATTGTCATTTTCATGGTCTTTTAGGTCTTTCTCTCATGATGCTTGGTCTATTTTGCTTTGATTTAATGTTGCAATGTAACTTATGCATTCAGATTAAGTCATAAACATTCAAATTATGGTGTCTTGTGAAGGTGTTGTGAAGTGTTGTAACACATTTCTACACTTTTCTAGACTCTTCTCATTATAATTTACCTAAAAATCACCTTTTCATCATTTTTCAAGTCCTATTTTAAAGTGTTGTAAAGTCTTGTAACAAGATTTCACACTTTTCTAGGCTTGTTATCAGTATTTACACCTTTCTTATGCTTTATATGACCCCTTTATGCACTCAAAAGACTTAATTAAGTGTATTTTTTAATGTAAACCCAACAAACAACATTAAATGCAACTTAATTCCCGACACCCACTTACAAGCCCAAGGTGGGACCCATTCACTAGGGGTGGCAAATGAGTCCCTCTTGGCTCCAAATTCAAAATAATAGTTAAGGGTTAGGGTATAGGTGTTGAAAGGTGGTCAACAAGTCAACAAAGTGTTTTAAGTTAACTAAACCCTATTTCAAGCTTGGAGACAACCTACAATCTATTTTTTGCATATTTGACTCTGTCAACCCGACAAGAAGGAAAGTGCAAATCTAGAGCTACATGATTGACCTTTGATTTCATAGAATTTTGGAGGTGGACTAATTCACCATCAGTGGCAAATGAGTCCCACCTTAAGGCTAAAAAGGTGATTTTGTCATATTCTAGTTCCCGACTGTCGGAAAGTAGTTTTAGGTATTGTTTTAGTAACAGGACTGATTCACCATCAATGGCGAATGAGTCCCACTGGTGATTTAGATTGATTTCTGCCAGACTTCAGAGCATTACAGATTCATCATCCAATTCCCAGGTGTACTTTGTTTGACCTTGTTCAATTTTGTTTGCATTAGTTTTCATCTTTATTGCATTTTTTGCATATCACATTATGTTTTCAAATGTATTGCATATTACATTAGGGTATGTGTAGGATCATCATGGAAAAAAAAGGCCCTTAACTGGCAATGAAAATTCAAAAAATTCAAGGTTAGGCAACTTGATGTAAAAATTTGAATAAGTTATCTATATTATTTCAAAAATATGTAAGAATAGAATCTGTGGCAAATTGAATGTGGTTTCCAAACTACTAGGTTTATTTTATATTTTAAAATCTATTTGGTGAAAATTTTAAATTTCAATGCAGTAGTACTTAAATTTCAAGGAAAAAATAGGAAGTAGGTGTTTGTCTGACCACCCTAACCATAATAAAATGATAATAGTTTTTTATAAGATTTTAGATATAAGTAGAGGACTCATGTTTGGATGTGATGCATATTTTTTTGTATTTTTAATCCAATTAAATAGTTAATTATGAATTTATTATTACAACTTTTAAAAAATATAAAAACTCGTATGTCTGACCACCTTAACTTGGTCAAAACTTCATAAAATTCATTTCTTTTTAATCCTATAGTATGTGAAGCATAGAATGTGACGCATGTTTTAGACTCAAAAAATGTGATACCATTTGAAAGCTATAGATGTTTTTCAATTAGGCTATCAATCAAGAATTTAGTCGCAATTCTAATAGAAAATGAATAATAATTATTTATTAGATTCAAAGTAAAGTATAATTTATACTGTGGAAAGCTGAGAAACTCCTTTACAAACCCTTTTCGTTTCATCAATTTCGGGTAAAAAAAAGTCGTTAGCCACATGGGCAAAGTCTGGAAAAGCAAGGTAAGTTGTTAAACATGTTTTTTGTGTTGAATTCTTAGGATTGGCAGGTCCAAACCAAATTCCAAAGCAAGCCTGAGGCTAATCCCTAGGCACTAAATTTTGTGTCAGACATATTAGATATCCGATATGTTTTAGATATGAGTTTAAAAAATGTTATACAATTTATAATATATGATTTAAAAAATGCAATAAAGTTTATAATTTAATATATAATATACAATAGCCGGTATTGGCATGGTATGATGGTTTATAGGTGGCATTGTTGTTCTTGCCACCAAGGTTCAAACCCCGTTGGGGTGGTATTGTTGAATGGTTGTATCCGGTTCATAGCTCCGGTCAAAAGCGTTTACCCTTTGAATAAAAAATATAATATACAATATAGTTTATAATGTAATATATAATATACAATTTATGATAATCTCTTACCGAATTATGTATTTAATACGTAATATATTATATTATTATGTATAATATTTAAATATTATTTAAATATTTTAGTTAATGTGTAAATATTTAAATATATATATATATATATTAATAATATACAAAATATTTAAATATTATCTATTTCTCTCTCTCTCTCTCTCTCAAGTATCTCTCATCTAACCCCCTCTCCCCTAACTCTCTACCACCCTCTGCCACCCTCTGCCACCCTCTCCTAATCTCCCTCCATCTCTCCCACTCTCTCCCCAACCCTCTCCCACTCTCTCGCTCCCTCTCTCCCTCCCTCTCTCCCGCTCTCTCCCACTCTCCCACTCTCTCCCACTCTCTCCCAGCACTCCACCTCCCCACCCCCTCTCCCCACCCCTCTCCCCATCCCTCTCCCACCTCTCCTCACACCCTCCACCCCTCTCCCACCCCTCTCTCCCACTCCCTCTCCCACCTCCTCCCACCCTCTCTGCCATCTCCAACCCTCTCCCACCTCTCTCTCTCACCTCCCACCCCTCTCTGTTCCTCCCACTCATCCCACTCTCTCCCACTGCCTCCCTCCCACCGCCTCCTCCCTCTCCCACTCTCTCTCCCATGCCTCCCATGCTCTCCCACTCTCCCACCCTCCCTCCTCTCCCCCACCTCTCTCTTCCCACCTCCTCTCTCTCTCCCACCCTCCTCACCCCTATCCCACCTCTCTCTCTCTCTCCCACCTCCCACTCTTCCAATCTCTCCCACCCCTCTCCCACTCTCTCCCACTTTCCCACCTCTCTCCCACCTCTATCTTACCTCCCTCTCCTACTCTCTCCCTCCTCTCTCACTCTCTCCCACTTCCACCCTCTCCCACCTCTCCCACTCTCCCACTCCTCCTCACTCCCACTCTCCCACTGCTCTCCACCTGCCTCCACCCCTCTCTCCCACTCTCCCACTCTCTCTCCCACCCTCTCCCCCACTCTCCTACTCTCCTGTACTCTCTCCCACCCCTCTCCCACCTCTCCACTCTCTCCCACACTCCCAAGCACTTCCCTCTTCCACTCTCTCCCACCTCCCACTCTCCTGCAACTCCTCTCTCTCCCACTCTCTCTCCCCTCCCTCTCCTTGGCACCCTCCCACTCCTCTTCCCACTCTATCCACTCCCCTCTCTCCATCTCTCCCACTTCCTCTCCCACTTCTCCCACCCCTCTCTCTCCCACTCTCTCCCACTCTCTCCCACTCTCTCCCTTACTCTCGCCCACTTTCTCCACCCTCTCCCACTCTCTCCCACTCTCTCTCTCTCACACTTACTCCCTCTATATCTCTCCCTCTACCCTTAACCCTTAAACATTGTACCCTCTATCTCTCTCCCACTCTCTCTCTCTCTCAAGTCTCTCCCTCGTACCCCCTCTCACTATCTCAGGTATCTCTCTCACTCACTCACTCCATCTATCTCTCTTCCCTATACCCTTAACCCTTATAAACCTCTACCCTAAACCCTATACCCTAAACCCTTAACCCTTAACCCTAAACCCTTAACCCTTAAACCCTCTACCCTATACTCTAAACCCTTAACCCTTAAACCCTCTACCCTAAACCCTTAACCCTATACCCTTAAACCCTCTACCCTCTACCATTAACCCTTAGATTTATGTGTGCACAAATCAAATATCCGATTTGTAGCACTAAAATCATACTGTTACAAAAAAATTTAAATTTTTTTTCAAATCATATATCAAATTATATCAGATATCGAATTTGTGGGCCATAAAAAAACCCCAATGTGGGCTGTTTTTGTGCATTCCAATGGACCCTGCATTAAGTTTTCAGGCTTTACAAGCGACAAACATGTGGTTTTAGACAGGAAGACACAAAGATCAACTTTTTGGAGCATCTTCTACTCAAATTTGTCACAATCAATGATTTTTTAGCATCTTTTATGAGGTATAATGGGGAGCAGCAGCCATTGAAAGCAAAAACGTAAGAAAAAGATTACAAAAGAAAAAATTGAAGCATATAGACAAAGATATAGAGAAGGTCATAGGAAGAGAAGGCAAGGTATGTTAAATATTGGTGAACTTGAGCCCTATGGTCTTTCAAGTGAAGAGTAAATTGTATATGTTCAAGGTGAAAATGTTGAACATGATATTGAAATTGGGAATGAAAATGTTCAAGCTAAAAATGTTGGAATTGAAGATGTTGAACATGATATTCAAATTGGGAATGAAAATATTGAAATTGATAATGAAAATGTTCAAGGTGAAAATGTTGGAATTGAAGATGTTGAACATGATATTGAAATTGGGAATGAAATTATTCAAATTGATATTGAAAATGTTCAAGGTGAAAATGTTGGAATTGAAGATGTTGAACATAATATTCAACCAAGTGTAAATTATGTTTCACCAGATTACATGAGAAATGAAGAACCTTGTGTGGAAGAAAGACATATTCCAAATTCAAGACCTTCAAGAACCCCTAAATGGTTGCTTGAAATTGATGAGAATATTATAAACAATTTTGAAGGCAAGAGTCAACACAAATTGTTTGATTGTGGTCTAGAAGAATTTTCAACCAATATTTTAGTGATAAGACACTGACCGAGCAATGCCAACTTCTTGTACAATTTCTAAAGATGCAAAAGATGAGACCTTTGCTAGGAAAATTGAAGATTCATGTGAACAAGAAGACTAAAAAAAATTATATTATTGTCAAAAATATTTTTAACACTCTCAAGTCTATTGGAAAAAATAACAAGGAAAAGGATAATAGAGCTACTCGGAGAGTCATTACAACCGCCCTAGTAAGCCATCAATTAAAAAAGGCTCGCTTTATGAGACAAACTTGTATTGATGTTGACATAAATCGTAAAAATTTGGATAGATCACTTGCAAGAAGAGAAAGAATAGATGATCCTCTTCAAAATGATACATGGGCTTTTGCGAGGAGGCTTCCACATGTTGATAAGATGATGATGGGTTTGTGTATCCTATAGGTTCAATTGTGGTTGCAGGGACTTGGTTGCGAACATACATTATTAGAAAGAATGGCATACCTAAATTTGAAGACTACGAGAAACACAAAACCATTCTCATGTATTCACACCTTGTGATAGCAACAAATGTTAAGTCAACATTTGAAGCATCATGCCAGACCAAAGACAAAACAATTATGGACACTTAGTAATGTCGATCATGAAGCAATATTGGATACTCTTAAACAAAGAGATGACCCTTCAAGAACACTTGAATAGCATTTTCAAGAATGGAAGGTACTATGCTTAGGTTCATTATGCTTAAGTTCACTAGTGTTCTTTATTTAATATTAATATTTTGTATACTATTGCAATGCAGGTGTCTTTAATAGTGATATTTTGTATGTACTTTTGTGATATTTTTGGCACGATTGATCATGGACCTGTTGCAACAAGAGCTAGCTTTGATCCTTTCAAAGAGGTATGCGACATATTACAATAATATAGATTGGTTATTCTAAGTGTCTTTTATAGTTTGCATTACCATCTCATCGTCAATTAGGTCATTTATAATAATATAGATTGGTTATTCTAAGCATCTTTTATAGTTTGCATTACCAATTCATCATCATTCAGGTTGTTTAGATTAATATAGATTTGTTTGTCTAAGCATCTTTTCTATTGTGACAATATAGATTTCTCATTTGACAACTTTTGCAATATTCTTGACACGATTGATCATGGACCTGCTGCAACAATAGCTAGCTCTGATCCTTTTAGAGAGGTATACGTTAGATTACAATAATATAGATTGGTTATTCTAAGAGTCTTTTATAGTTTTCACATGACCATCTCATCATCATCTGAAATACTTAGAATATAGATTGGTTATTCTAAGCATCTTTTATAGCTTGCATTACCCATCATCATTCGCTGTTTAGATTAATATAGATTTGTTAGTCTAAGCATCTTTCTATTGTAGACAATATAGATTTCTCATTTGATGTTTTGTGACATATTTCTTGGTATGATTGGATCATGGACTTGCTACAAATAATAATGTACCCAGATCCTTTCTATATATGTGGGATGAGCTACAATAATATGATTGCCATATTTTCTGCTTTCCTTATTCTAAGCATCTTTCTATTGTATAGTTTAACTGTTACCTGATATTTGTACGTGTTTGCTGCCTAAATGTGAACATCATCGTAACGCATCTCAAGATGTTCCCAAAGGGGGCTTAAGTGCCAATTTTTCTCGAACGTGAAATATTGACCTCGGACATGAAATTAAGGGATAGTTAAGAAAAAATTTATGAACAAAATAAGGACTGGCAACAGTCTACTTCTCTTAAACTACTAATTTATTTGGAAAATGGTTGAGATTATGGTTCAAAGAGGGACTTACCAAATTGTTATTTTTTCAATAAAACATAACATAGCATCTCTTGTACGACCCGAGCACGGTGAAATTTTTTGTAGTATTTTTAAAATCGCTATAGTCAAAAGTTAGCTAATAGTATCTAGTTGATGCATGCTTTTTTTGATAATTTTTTAATGAATATTTGATTTTTTACTAATTTTCTAAGTGGGAACTTCCTGAAAAGTAGAATTTTGGCCGTGCTCCCCCTAAAGATTTTTTAAGGTAATTGATTTTTCTTTTTTAAATGTAGAATGGAGTCTAGTTTCTAAAAATGTTATTTATTTGAAATTTCGATGAATGGTTAATTTATAACCAAAAAAACACCAAACACTACTTTTTGGCGAAAAAGAGACATACAAACAAAAGAAATTATGGATGAAAGGCTTAACATTGTTAAAAAGTGAAAAAAATTATGTTGTTGGATAGCTAGGAGAGAACCTAACATTACCCATGTGTTCGATTTTGTCGATATTGAACCAGATGCAATCCTGACGGTGAGCACGAACCCAATTATTTGAGAAAATTGTAGAATTTGCAAAAAACACGTCTCTGGTCATTGGGAATGCCCTCCAATCCTTT
>VDFB02144741.1:54202-68141 GCA_007258455.2 Sequoia sempervirens | reverse complement strand
ATAATATTTAAATATTTTGTATATTATTAATATATATATATATATATATATATATATTTACACATTAACTAAAATATTTAAATAATATTTAAATATTATACATAATAATATAATATATTATATATTAAATACATAATTCGGTAAGAGATTATCATAAATTGTATATTATATATTACATTATAATCTATATTGTATATTATATATTAAATTATAAACTTTATTGCATTTTTTAAACTCATATCTAAAACATATCGGATATCTAATATGCTTGACACAAAATTTAATGCCTAGGGATTAGCATCAAGCTTGCTTTGGAATTTGGTTCAGACCCGCCAATCCTAAGAAGTCAACACAAAAAATGTGTTTAACAACTTACCTTGCTTTTCCAGACTTTGCCCATGTGGCTAACAACTTTTTTTACCCGAAATTGATGAAATGAAAAGGGTTTGTAAAGGAGTATCTCAACTTTCCACCAGTATAAATTATACTTTACTTTGAATCTAATAAATAATTATTATTCATTTTCTATTAGAATTGCGACTAAATTCTTGATTGATAGCCTGATTGAAAAACATCTATAGCTTTCAAACGGTATCACATTTTTTGAGTCTAAAACATGCGTCACATTCTATGCTTCACATACTATAGGATTAAAAAAAATGAATTTTATGAAGTTTTGACCAAGTTAAGGTGGTCAGACATACAAGTTTTTATATTTTTTAAAATTTTTAATAATAAATTTATAATTAACTATTTACTTGGATAAAAATACAAAAAAATATGCATCACATCCAAACATGAGTCCTCTACTTATATCTAAAATCTTATAAAAAATTATTGTCATTTTCTTATGGTTAGGGTGGTCAGACAGACACCTACTTCCTATTTTTTCCTTGAAACTTAAGCACTACTACATTGAAATTTAAAATTTTCACCAAATAGATTTTAAAAAAATAAAATAAACCTAGTAGTTTGGAAACTACATTCAATTTGCCACATATTCTATTCTTACATATTTTTGAAATAATATAGATAACTTATTCAAATTTTTACATCAAGTTGCCTAACCTTGAATTTTTTGAATTTTCATTGCCAGTTAAAGGCCTTCTTTTTCCATGATGATCCTGCACATACCCTAATGTAATATGCAATACATTTGAAAATATAATGTGATATGCAGAAAATGCAATAAAGATGAAAAATAATGCAAACAAAATTGAACAAGGTCAAACAAAGTACACCTGGGAATTGGATGATGAATCTGGAATGCTCTGAAGTCTGGAAGAAATCAATGTAAATCACCAGTGGGACTCATTCGCCACTGATGTTGAATCAGTCCTGTTACTAAAACAATACCTGAAACTACTTTCCAACAGTTGGGAACTAGAATCTGACAAAATCACCTTTTTAGCCTTAAGGTGGGACTCATTTGCCACTGATGGCGAATCATTTCACCTCCAAAATTCTATGAAATCGAGGTCAATCCTGTAGCTCCTAGATCTGCACTTGTCTTCTTGTCGGGTTGACAGAGTCAAATATGCAAAAAATAGATTGTAGGTTGTCTCCAAGCTTGAAATAGGGTTTAGTTAACTTGAAACACTTTGTTGACTTTTTGACCACCTTTCAACACCTATACCCTAACCCTTAAATATTATTTTGAATTTGGAGCCAGGAGGGACTCATTCGCCACCCCGGTGAATGGGTCCCACCTTGGGCTTGTAAGTGGGTGTTGGGAATTAAGTTGCATTTAATGTTGTTTGTTGGGTTTACATTCAAAAATACACTTAATTAAGTCTTGTGAGTGCATAAAGGGGTCATATAAAGCATAAGAAAGGTGTAAATAGTCATAACAAGCCCAGAAAAGTGTGAAATCTTGTTACAAGACTTTACAACACTTTAAAATAGGACTTGAAAAGTGATGAAAAGGTGATTTTTAGGTAAATTATAATGAGAAGAGTCTAGAAAAGTGTAGAAATGTGTTACAACACTTCACAACACCTTCACAAGACACCATAATTTGAATGTTTAGGAATTAATCTGAATGCATAAGTTACATTGCAACATTAAATCAAAGCAAAATAGACCAAGCATCATGAGAGAAAGACCTAAAAGACCATGAAAATGACAATGATCCATTTTTCTATGGTACAGAAGAATATAAAGAAAGAAAATCTACCACCCGTACACACGATGGTATGTGTCTTAAACCATACAGCTCGATAACTTTGTCCGTTCTAGTTGGACCTAGGGCTATTGACATGGTTTTCGATGTTATTATGGAGTCATATTTATTCAAGCTAAAGCTAGGCATACCTTGGCTAGCTTCCATGAATGGAATTGCCTCCATTGTTCACAAGTGTTTAAAACTTTCCCACGAAGGTGTCGTGCATGTGGTGCATGACACTGGATACCAACCCTTGGTGTCCCATGGTGGATGTTCGTTGGATCACTTTTGGCCCGCTCCAGTCAGTTTGCTTCCTCTGAGAACAAACCAAATTTACAAGAATTATGTGAAGTATAAGACTAGGGGCAAGGGAAAACTAAAACTGACCCTTCCTATGATACAATAGTCAGTCACCTCCTCTTCCCGAGAGAAGGAGAAGCCTGCATTGACTGCTCCCCCTTCCCATAAGGGAAAGGAGAAGTCCATGCCAGCTCCCTCGCCTTCTCGTAAAGGAAAAGAGAAGGTTTCCTTTTCCTGGACTGCCTCATCCTCTCCCCTTTATTGGTAGGAGTATTGGATGAGTAAGCTCGACATCTATCCACTGATTCCAATGATACCTCCTTGGCGCATGCCCAAGTTGAAGATCTCAAATCTCCCTAATGAATACCCCAGACCATGGTACTACTTATACAACAAAAATAAAGGTTCCCAAAGGGAATTCAATCTGCGACCTCCTTCCTCTCCTGCTACTAAAGTAGTGAACGGGAAGAGGCCCGCTACTGAGGCTCTTGAGCTAACTCCCCCTGCTACTTCTCAACCTAATCCTTCGACTCTTGTAAAAGAATCCATTCCTCCGTCAGAGACTGCTATAGTGGACATTCCCATGGTTGAGAAGGAGTTCTCTGTTCCTTCACAACCTTCAGCCTCCAAGCCAAAGAGTCGTAGAAACTGCCTTGCACATGAGTACAAGTTCCAGAAAAAGGCTCTCCTAGTTGAGAATACCGCTTCATAGAGGAATGAAGAAGAGACAACCGCCATTGCTTCAGGGCCTCCTACAACATCCTCCTCTCTCTTTCCCTCTGCTTCTCTTCAATCTAGTTTTGCATTGCTTCTGGCTTTCACTGTGAGTACAAATGCACCTGACCCCAAGGGGATATAGGTACTCATCGCTCCTTCAGTGGAGCCACCTTTGTTGATGTCCATTCTAGATATCCCGCCTTTCCCAAAGCCCATGGATATGGCTAACACCTTAGTCGTATCTATTGCGGCTCTTTCCTCCTCTTCCTACACAACTATAGCCTCGTCTATGGGGAGTTCATCTCCTTCAACAAAGAAAAAGGTGAAGTGTGGTCCCTCTAGCAATGGAGGATGTAAGAAGATTCCACCTTCTCCAAAAGGTGGTCCCACATTGACTTGTTATGTGCTAATGACAAAACCAGTCCCAGCTTCCCCTGAGTTCATCACTGTTCTCGAGTCCTTCACCGAGCCCAACAGTGAATCTCAGGCATAGCCTGTCTTGTCCATTGATGTTAAACATGGCACTCCTATATGGTGCATGTTTAACTATGTGGATGAAGTTTCAGCCTTGTCAGTGTTCTTCACAAAATCATTGACCCTAGCTCCACAAGAGCTCGATGAAGAGGACCTTGCAACACCCTTTTCCTTAGTCCTTATTGGGGGAGGGATAGATGCTCCTCCTCTTAACATCCCACCATTATAGGATTTTCCTCATCCCCCTACGATGATCTAGAGTGGGAAGTGGACGACCTCTTGGTCGATCAATGATTAGGAGGAGGCCTCTTTTTGATCTTTTGTGTGTGTGTGTTTTTTGTGATGTGTTCCCCCATGATCATGCTATGTGTGCCTGGATGAACCTTGTCACCCCTATTGGTGCTTGGATACAGGCGTGGTTTGTGTGTTGTAAACCTTCCTCTATTTGTATCATAATTCTTCCATGTTTTTTTTTGACTTTTGGTAAATTGGGGATGATGCAAAGCATTGGGGGTATTTAGGCTTCCCATCCATGTTGACCCAATTTTTTTTTTTTACTTTTTCTTCTTGTGCATTCTTCACATGGTTTGATATAGTAGGGAGTTGATGATAGTTCATTTATATACCATTACTATACATATATATATATATATATATATATATATATATATATATATATATATATATATATATATATATATATATATATATATATATATATATATATATATATATGGCAGTTGAAACCCCAAAATATTAGGCTACCCTTGTACCCTTTGTTTGTGTTTTTCTCTTTTTCTTTCTCTCTTCTTTGCTTGAGTTGTCCCTCTCATGTGTGACAATGCCACTTCTTCAACATTTCATTTTTTAGGAAATGTATTTGTTTCTAGAAAATCTTCTCTCAAAAATCATTGCAAACCTTTCCTTGGAATCACATTCTCAACTTGGAACCCTAATAGAACATCTTTCCTTCATCAGGGGTTCATAAAAAAATAACTTGAGAACCCTCCTCCGAAGTGGGAACAACTTGGACCTTCCCCTCATGTGAGGGCATGTTCTACCTTTCAAATTCCTTGATGAAGTGAACATCTTTCAAAAGGATCCCTTGGTGATGGATCGATCTAAGAAAGAAAACATATTCTTTCGAACTATGCATCCCTTGAGTGGACCCCCTCTTCACGACAGGTTCCTGAGGAACCCCTTTGAAATTCTTCCAACTCATCGACATGTTGTGTGACTGTCCGCTTACTTACCTACGTGGCCACTTTCTGACTCTATGAAGTCCATTTTTTGGGGTTTCCTCCATGTGAGAGATCTTGGGGGATACCTCCCTATAGGTCTAAGAACCTGTAGGATGCTTCCTTTGAGCTTCCTCCATGCGAGAGATCTTGGGGGTGGCTCCCTTGCAGGTCTATGGGTCTGTAGGGTGCTTTCTTGGGTTTCCTTCATGCAAGAGATCTTGAAGGACACCCTCCATTCAAGTCTAAGAACCTGTAGGGTGCTTCCTTTCAACTTCCTCCATGTGAGAGATCTTGGGGGTGGCTCCCCTGCAGGTCTTCCGGTCTATAGGGCGCTTTCTTGGGGTTCCTTCATGCGAGATATCTTGAAGGACACCTTCCCTATAGGTCTACGAGTCTATAGGGTGCTTTCTTATCTTCCTCCATGTGAGAGATCTTGGGGGACGCCTCCTTGTAGATCTACGGGTCTATAAGACACTTTTCTGGGTATCCTCCATGTGAGAGTTCTTGGGGTACACCTTCCTTGCAGGTCTATGGGCCTGTAAGGCACTTACTTCACAAGGCTTCCTTCATGTGAGAGATCTTGGGGGTCACCTCCTTACAGGTCTACGGGCCTATAAGATGCTTTCTTTCTTCAACTTCATAGTTTTGAGAAGCTATGAAGTACTTCACTTACCCTACACATTCAGGTTTGTCAGATCGTGGTCTGCTTCCTCGACAGTTCAGGTATACATTTTTAAACCTTACTCTTCTTCAATCTACTATACTGAAGCACTCATTAGTATTCGTGCTCGCTAAAGTGGGGGATAATGTATAGGAGTGAATTTGCACCCCTTATGCAAATTCCCTTTTTACCTTTCTCCACTTTAGAAAACCAAGTTCAGAGGTTGAATTACACATAAGCCTGTTCTTTTCGTTCCACTTGGTGCCTGTTTTGAGTGATGGTGGGGGAATTTCTGTCGAGGATGCTCATGCGGCATGACGTCTAGACGTTCACACGACGCACTTACATCCTTGACAAATTCCTATGAATGGAGCCTGTAGAGGTGTTACACTTCTGATTGGTAGTTGATTTGTAACGCCCCCTTTGGCAAACCGACCTGAATATGACCATTTTCTTCATCTTTCCTTCAAATCCACTATTCACTATTCCATTCCATGCTATACATAAGCTTCAAAATTTATTGGGAATCCCTTCAAGCAATCCTTAAGCATTCTAGCAGTAATTTTGCACTCCATCTAGTAGCAATAACATCACTCCATCACTTCAGTAGAACAAGTGTGGGACAACACCATTGCAGCAGAGGCTTGAGTTCCTCTCAATTTCTCCCCCATTAGCTTTGAGTGCTCTTGGTGGAGGTGGTAAGCTTCCCACTCATCTTCTCTATTACTTGGTTGAGTAAGTACATTTACTATTTTTTAGCATTTTAGTGTCATTTGATTCATCTCCTTCCTTTATCATACATTTTCTCCATTGTTGCAAACTTGGTTGTTCATGGAGGTGGAAACACCAAAGTGGGGGTCTGACTGAGGTAGAACCCTTAACAGCCCCAACCAAATTTCCCTCTTCTTTGTGTGTAGGTGAACGTGCTACTGGGAGCTAACTAGAAAACAAATTCCTTTGTGAGATTATTCTTGCCACCCTAACTCTTACATTTTTACTTTATCACATTAGAGCATATTTCGTCTACTTCATAATGTTGTTTTGGCCCTTTAGAAGCAGTTAGTTGGTTCATTAATATATTTTCTTAAGTTCAATATTGTCTCTTTAGTTGTCTGGTCATACAGATGCCAGCGCACTTGAGAGAGGCTAGTGTGCCGCGTTGTCGTCCCAGGACCGCACTTTCATCCTCGGATAGAGAGTTTTTTGAGGTGTAGTGTTGGACTCGAAAACCATCTCACCTAGCCTCATTCTGTATTTCAGGTCTGTAGAGTGATTGAAGGACTTCATAGTCCTCATCATTCTCGTCCCACATTTCCTAACACTCCACTAAGCTGAGGTAAGTTAGGGCAGCCTTCTGCTCTTGGCCCTTCGTGACTTGGGGCCTTGAACGTGGTTGGTCCCCCTCTCTTACAAAGATAAAAGTGTATATTTTTATTTATTGTTTTACATAATTTTATATGAATATTGAGCATATAATTTTTTGTTTGTATATTTATGACCTCAAAATTAAATTTAACATTTTCTCATACCATATCGTCTAGTTTATTTAACTTACTTATCTTATTTTTCAAGTCTTTTCTCATTCTAAATTGTTTTGTACTTGTAGTTTCATCCTCTAGACTTCATCACAAGAGCCATCTAGCCTATATTTTTAAAGTTCATATTAGAAAAAAATGATTAGCATAAAAATCCTCTCAAATATCACTAGCAATAAAATTATTACCATAAAAATTCTCTCAAATATTGTAAACATGCAAAATTAGCATCATGCATTTAATTAGGTCCATTCATCAATTAAACTTAGTTCACCTTCATCCATTCATCAGGTAAATTAAACTCATTAATTTCATTCCTAAGGTTGTTCATTCAAATTAAATAAATCAAACATCAACCTTTTAATTAAATAAACCAAACTTTATTAAATTGAAATCCAAATGTATATTCCATCCCTTTTATATTTAAATAAATCAAAATATTTAAGTCAAAAAGGTCAAAATAAACTAATCATCACCTAAGCTAATCTAATCCTAATTTACCTAACCTAACCACCCATCACATCCTCTAGCTTTTCCCACTTGCACAAATAAATCAATTTATTGATTTATTAAAATCCTTATTTTCTTTCAACTTGGCATAAAAATAGAATATTCCCTCAAGTTTAAAAATGAAGACAAGTTGACTTGTCCCTTCCAATATTGCAATAACTTCTCTATTTCATGTCCCCCACTCAACATTTATTTCACAAATTCAAATTTGAATCTCCCTCTCTTGGGAACATTGGCCAAAACTTGCACATTCCTCAACCTATGACAAGTTGACAAGTTGACAAGTTGTCTCATCTCATTTGTCCAATCTTTATCCCACATTGCTCTCTTATGATCATTCTTCCAATTTCAAAATCTATAAATAAGGGGTTGATTTTTCATCAAATCATCTACACTCTCATGCAAAGTTACTCTCTTAAATTGAGAACTAATTTTGCTCTTCACCATTGCATTTCATCATTTGAGTTTTAGAAAGGATTGGAAAAGGGTCATTGGCACATTTGACACCAATCCAATATGGAATAGGTACTTGTCTTGCTTCTATATGTCTTTTTTGAATTTTTTTTTGTTAGTTGTTTGCATCTTTGGAGCATGACATTGTTATTTCATAGGAGCATTTTGAGGAATTTACATATGACTAACCAATGTTTGAGGTTTTAGAGTTTGTGAAGATTTAGAGGTGCTTCAAATACTACCAACAAAAAAATGATTAGCATTTGCTAATCTTGCTCTACTACCATGTTAGAAATTAGGATATTATGTTATTAATCATTATAAATAAATATAAATGAAATGAAATGAGAAATACAAGATACATGCAGATTAAACGTATTACACAATGTATACATGGGGAAAACACTTACAAGTAAAAAATGTCATAAAACTTTATTCTATTATAAAACACTTACATAATGGTCTATTAAAACATAGGTTGAGCCTCGGGAAAAACTTCTCCTTACTTCCACATGGCCAATAGTACCTCATCTGCATAGTGATAGTACACTACCAATCTCTTAATTCCCATTCCTCTTGATGAGAGAAAACCTCCTTAAATATAGAAGGGATAGAAAAATACTTAAGGGGGTATTAGCCACATGTATTTAAAACTACAATTTATAAATAATTAAGGATCTAATTTAGTTTATTAGATTATTAATAATTTAAATGTTATATGCATAAGGTTTTATAATCTTATATAAGAACAATTTATATAAATGGTATAAGGGTATGAACCCTAATAACGTTATGTTTTAACACTTATTTTAACACATTCTTTAGTTTCAAAGGAATTTTTCTTGATTTTTTAAAGGTCCATATCTATGGTGGTCTTTTGAGTTTTTATAAGAATTTAGCTCTTTCATTAAGGGATGCAATTTCACTTTGATCATCAACACTACTTTATTCAATGTAATATGAAATTTTGTGGGACATGTCAAAATAGTGGGTTAATAATTTGTAAGATTAGCTTAAGTTACCGGCTTAATGGATGGTAGGTCCCGCCTCATGATTAAAGGAGAAAGTAGCATAATTGAGTTAATGCTTATAGGCCACATGATAACATCTTATATCTTATAAACTTTTTTATTTCAAAAATTTAATAGAATCACATTATTGGTTAGGTTCAATACAAGTTGGAATTTATTGTAGGTCTCAATAGGTTTCAAGAAGTCCAAATGAAGAAAAGGTGATGACGTCATGAAAGCTATGTGGTAATATCATGCAATATTTCAACGTTGCTAGTTGGCAGACCTTAAACACTGCACTATTGGTCACAAGGAGTTAGGTTGTCAAAGGTAGGTCCCTCTCATTCAAATTAATCAAAAATATCTAAGATTAAATAGAAATTTTAATAAATTCTTGAATCAATAGTTCACAAAACATATAAATGTTGTTATTTTAACAACTTTATATTGTTGTACTAGATGGGGTTGGGGCCCTATATCAGTTGGCTAAATCTTTCCTATTGTAGGAGGTTGGTCACGAGGTCTAGTCTCCTTCACCCCCATGGTATCGGAGGGCGTGTTGCGCCAGCACTGCTGGTCACGTTAAAAAGTTTACCGAGCGCACTGCAGTTTATAGGGGGTCATGCTACCCGATTCCTGTTGTCTAAAAAATTAAAAAAAAAAAAAAAATTGTTGTACTAGATAATAAGGTAACCCATATCATCTTTTCAAGTGGGACCACCATAGATATAAATGGTTATCCTTCCAAGTGCCACATGGAAATACAATACTCTTGGTAGTGAAAATTTTTCCATAAGTTTGATGATCATGTAAATATTTGTTAGTGGGAATTTTTCCTTAGGAGATGCTTTATTGATGTCTTTAAAATATATACAAACTTGAATTACTATGGAATTTTTACTAATGGAGTATATTTTGGATATCTATTTTGGATTTTCTATTGGGTAAATGAATTTGACCTCCAATAGTTTCTACAACTATTCCTTAATCACTAGGTTGATAAAAGGGTGCATATTAAAATATTTATCATGTTAGACATATTTCGTTACCACCATGGAACAAGATGCATGCTAATATGTTAAAAAGTGTTGGTCTTGTCAACATCATAGATATTTGATTCATGCACCATGTCACAAGCATTGCACCCTATCACTACTCCTCGGCCCCACTCTTTGTGAATGTTTCCATATCTAACACCATTGATCCTCTCTATATTTCCCCTAAAGTAATAGTCAAGTGGAGGCATGTAATTAAATTTTAATCAAAATCCTTAAGTAAATTGTTAATGATATTGGCCATGGTTGGCACCTCCAACTCAATCCCACTCTATGGGATTATCACACTAGTATTTTCACACTCATAAATGTAACTCTCTCTTGCCTATTATTTGGATTCAAATTTGTCTTTCTCATCAAGATTAAACTACCTTCATTGTGTATCTCATTGCATGATCCCATTGATGATAAGGAATACAATGTTTCTCAACTACATGACTTAGATCTACTCGATGAGCAATGTCTCAATGTTATAAGAAAATTACAATCCTATCGTAATTATCTCCATCATAGTTATGACAAGAAAAAATACCTCATGAATTTGATATTGGTGACCTTGTGGTCAAGGAAAATTAGAGGAACCTTTAGTACCAAACCATATGTTGTCATTGTTGAATATAGATTTGGTGCTTATTAATCAACTACTCTTAATGGTGAAGATCATGAAGAACCCATGAAAATAATGCACCTCAAGTGATTACATGCCTAATATGAGGAATATCCCAATTAAAAAATATAAAAAATAAAATAGTAGAAGAGAAAATTATCCTCTAGTGAAACCACTCCTTGTGGCGCCTAGGACAAGTACCTTGGTGAAAACATACTCACAAGAACCATGTGTAATAAATAGACTTAGTTACCTTTCAAGTCCTCATCTCCATACCTCTTAATCCATGAGTATTTTTTTGAAGCCCTCCCTTTTCTCCACTTCATGATTTTTGTGCTTCTTTGAGCCATTAAGTTAATCTCTCCAACACACAAATCTCACCTTGCCATATCATATGAATATTGACATATTTTCTCGCATTGGTTTAGTATATCTACCACTCCATAATGCACTTTGGTCTTGATTCAATCTTATGATTTCAATATAATATTTGGACAAGACAAGCCTTATCGAGGCACCAAATCAAGCCATGCCACTCATATGACCATCATACCTTATTTCTTCAAATACATTCCTTGTGATATTCCCTAGTTCAATCACATATTTTGTGCCTTATACATTGGGGATAGGTGATTACATCTATATCAAAATAGGTTTTTGATACGACGTTCTTTCCTACTTGTTTACTGGCTAGGATGGATTCCCTATTATTGAGTTGCATACACCTTATTCTATTACATTCCTTGATATTTTACATGATATCCTAATTCTAATATTTTCCCTCGTACTGATCTTTGCATTATCCCTAATCTTGAGATTTAGATACTTGCAGCCACAACATCATGTGCCTAAACTTGCAAACTAAACACACTTGAAACATCAAACCTAAAATATTTTAAAACAAAAAATTCCTTAATCAACCTTAATAACATGTAATTGTAACATTATTTTCCATCATAAAAATTACTCTTCTATTGTTTTCCTTCATGTGATATCTTATTCCTCATATCAGGCATTATCATCTTAATTTCATCTCACCACCTTGACAAGAGGTAACACATATATGTAAGTTGAATGACTATTGATTTTTGAATTATTTATTTATACTTTAACCTACATTATGCATACTTGAGGCTGCCACAATCTATATATCATGGTGTGTTTTTATTGGTATATGCCAATTCATGATCTATCATCTTGTGTGTCATTTTTGTTGGTTTTCTATCTCAAGACCCAAAAGGTCATCTAATTCCTCTTGATATATTGAGGCATCATTTTTTCTATTGGTTGTCCCATCATTGGGCCCACCAAGGTCATCCAAACGTATTGTGATGTGCTAGGGGATATTTTTATTTATTTTATCTTTGCAAGTTAGTCCTTTATGCATTTGATACATCACCTTGGTCTTCATACCCTGGTGCATAATGTCCACTATTATATCAAATTAGGTTTCTCACCACATGTTAGTGTAATACCTACATGCAAATAATCAATCACTCAGTAATCCAAATCCATTATTTAATATGGACATATATCCATGTTTACCTTTTATATCTCGATTGACATTATATGCAAATGATTAATTAGATCAATCCATCTATTCTATATAAATATTGGCAAATCTATCTATTATATTCTATTATTATTGTTTTCTTCTTATTTATGCCATGAAAAATAATAATAATTATCACATTCATCACATATCATGATATCATTATCATTCATATATCATACTACTATCATAAATAACCATATATAAATTTTAATGCACATACATATCCTACATCATTATTATGTCATCACTATTAATTATACATCATACATTCATCGTTAATAATTTCCAAAGCATATCTCTTCAAATCAATATCATAAAAATCTCATGAAAACATGGATTTCATACATTGAACATAATAAAAAATAACTATCATACTATCATAATACATAAACCCTACATAAGTCATCCATCATCATCATAATATTTAAATCACATATAAACACATGAATATCCATCTAATAAGCTTTAACATAATTTATCACATCCATACATTAACATATAATCATAATGGAATGTGTACCACAAAGGTAAGCCCTTAGCCCTTTTGCAAGGTTGTTCGGCTCAAAATTGGTACAAAAAAGGCATAAGAACCTTTGGTGACATTCTGTCTGATGGGAGGATTAGAAGCTGGGCTGAATTGGAGTCAAAACTCAACCTCTCCGCCTCCAACTATAGGACCTACTATGTGCTCTTCAAGGCCTGTAGGGATGCTTCCTTTCCCCAGGATGCCATATGTCTCCTAGACTTGTCCAAGGACATAACTTGGAAAGATGGGGGACCCATCACCGAGCTTAACGCCAAAACTATGTACAAGGAGCTGACCTATAAGGACTGCATTTATGATCACCTGAATAGGTGCTGGAACATGGGGTTAGATGCAATAGATTGGCATAAAATCCTAACTGACCTCTGGTATATTGGCCTTGAGCCTAAAAAGGCTTGCTTCAAATGGCTAATGCTACTTCATCAGATTCCGTGCAAATCCAATTGTGATGATATTGATGTTTGTAGCATTTGCAAAACTCCTGAGTCAGTCAATCATATTCTGTTTGATTGTTTTTATGCTAAAGAAGTCTGGAAATTTTTTTGCAGCAACTTAAGAATTTGGGATGTTGATGGCAAGCTTATTTTGAAAGATGTCTTAATGTTTGATAAGAGGATTAGTAATGATTGTAAGGCATTATGGTTTTTTCTCTCTACTGAGATTATGTGGCACAATTGGAAAGCTAGAAATGATGAAAAATTCAAAGGTTGTAGGAGGTACCTTACTGAGTCATCTAAAAAACTCACTTTCCTCTCTGTTGCATTGCAAGTGTTACCCCAAATTGAGATCAGCCAAAGGGAGGTTAGGAGCAGACATGCCTATCAGCTAGAAGGTGTTGATCATGAGATCTTCTTGACAGCACTAAGCGAATTCCAAATCAATTTTACTACGACGGTGGAAGCCCAAGGCAGACACAGGACCTCTCAACATGCTAGGTAGCAGAAAGGGGATGTTCAATCTGTGGTTGAAAGTGTAGGTCCTAACACAGGACAAGATGAGGATGATTCCACCTACAGAAAGGGTAGAGGGGAGAGAGGGAGAGACTTGAGAGAGAGAGGGGGGAGTGGGAGAGAGATAAAGGGTAGGGGGTGTACAAGGGTTAAGGGTAGAGGG
>VDFB02144741.1:7774-54102 GCA_007258455.2 Sequoia sempervirens | reverse complement strand
AATATGAGTAATATTGTTGTGAACAAAAATGCATGTGAATGAGGGATTAGGCCTAGGGTTTGGGAGAATATTTATGGGAGGTCATGATGTTTTGAAATTTTAGGCATGTGCAGGGTTAATTTCCTTTGTTCAAGTTTTTTTAAAAGTTTGGGAGGTTGTGGAAGTAGCATATTCAATAAACCCTCTTGAATAGTGCATAAAACAAGGGTTTTCAGGTTTGGCATGAATTTGTCTATACTAGAGGAACCTAGTTGTGGTTTTGGAGGTTTGGGAACCTAATAAATGCTTCCCCAAGGTTTCAAGGTCATGTGATAAGTTTGAGGGCATGTTTCTTTGCAAATTAGGCCTAATCAACCTAATTAGGTTAGCCTAGAAGGGGTGTTTTTGGGGATTTGGTCCAAAGTACTTGTACCTGACATTGAGATATGTGTAATAAATCTGAAATGGGTTTCTAAAACCATCAATATTTTATCTGGTGTTTGGGAGAACATTTGAGTTATTGGGCACAAACTGAGTTTCCACTACTACTAGGGTTCAAGGGGTGAACGTGTCAAATCTAACTTTTGATGATTGTTAATTTCACAACTTACAAATTTTTGCACATTTTGAAAATTATACTACCCAGACCCCTAAATACTATTGAAACTGATGCAGAGTAGCAAGGGAAGCAACTTCCTTTTCAAAAGCTTCTCTCAAATACTCTATATGCACACACCAACTTCACTATTCCTCTCAACAATGCAACTTGACCACTCAATTTGACTCACACATCCATAAATCTGAACAGGACTTGGGGATGATGTAAAAAATCTTCACACAACACAACATGACCAAAAAAACAAACCTTGCACCCATAAATATCCATTCTTCCATCGCTCCTACACAAGCCCATGTAACTTTGCAACATTCACCAATAGGACAGTCAAATTAATAAATGATTAAAGGAATTAACCAGACAATGAAACATGGTTTTAGACTCCTAACACCATCCTCCACAAGTTCCCAAAAGCATAGGATCAAACACCCAAAAAAAATGTATCAAAATATTGATTTACAAGCCATAAACAAGGCTTCACTAGGCCTGTACAAGGAAGCTTTCAACTTGTCAAGGCACACCCCAACAACCCTAATTCCTTTAAAAGAATCCAACAGGTTCCCCAAGACCTATTCCATGATTTCCATCTATTTATAAATTACCTCATTAGTATTTATCTACCTCATCACCTATGTTATCTATTTATGAAGCCTTGAATGAAATATATATTTCATTTATTTTAATGGATACATTTTTTAGGAACTAATATTCGTCTCATTACCATGCTACAGGTAAAATTATCTCCCATGCTAAATAAAAAAACAAGAAAGAAAGATCTAACAAACAAAGAGTATGAAACCTTCAAGGAACAAGAGAGAGAATGGGTGGCGACATATCGTGAAAAGAAGAAATTGGAAACAATTGACAAAAACAAGCCAATTGAAGAGGAACCTCAACCATCAAAAAGAGAAAAGAAATTGGCAGCACAAAGGGCATGAATGTGAAAGAGTCATGCTAGGAGAGATGCGGATACCATATTTGGAGACACACCCTCTACCACAAGTGAATATGAAGGGACACCATTAGGCACAAGCGAATATGGAGGAACACCATCTACCGCAAGTGAGTATGGTTGGACACCATCCACCACATTTGAAGTTGAAAGTACATCATCATTCGGATTTGACAAGGAAGGTATGCCATCATCCCCACATGAACCTCGAGGTATGTCTTTTATTCCATCCTCTATCGAAGGTACGCAATCTAGCCCACCTCAATTAAATATTGATGAAATTGCTAATGTTGAGATGTATGTACCTAGGAGAACACCACCCAGAATTTTGTGTAGAAAGCCAAAGTTTTTTATTAATATTGATGAGGCTATTTTGCAGCACATGGAAGGTAAGATTCTAGAACGCAGTTGTAGAAGATAGGCTGATAAGATTTGGAAAATATTCTTTGAAAGGGTAAATGAGACCACAAGATGTCAACTATTTGTTCAAATGATGTGGGGTTTAAAGTACAGAAACATCATGAAGACTCTTGGGTTGAGAATATCGAATGCATCAAGTGAAAACACAATTATGAAGAATCTAATAGATGCTTATCAGAGTGTGGGTAAGACATCATGCTCAAAGGATAGTAATGTCACCCGACGTGTCATTACATCGACTTTGGTAAGCTATCAAACAAAGATATCTCATCTCATTAAAAAGACAAGTGAACAAATTAGAATTAGTAGAAAAACTTTATCAAAAGCCATTCAAAGGCGGAAAAGAATTGAGGGCACTAATTCAAATGAATTATGGGCATTCTCAAGAAAACTGCCACATAAAGATAAAAATGTTGTTGAAGCATTGAGAACAATAATTGAAGATTATTGGAAGAATAATACAAGGCCATCTCTGAATCAAAGGGATGTCATAAGAAGGAGAATCGGTAGTCGGAACCATGAGCCACATCCAAAGCATTTTTTGGCTACGACTCAAACCCAATTTTTTCATAAATTTCAAAATTATTATTCTCAAATTAGTATTTCTCAAAGATTTTTTGAAATGCTTAAACCTTTTTATGTCAAGATAAATCACACATGCACTACTTGTTGCTATAGACTACATATTGAATTCGCTAACCATTATGATTTCTATCGTTCTATATGTTTAGATTTGCATACTAACATTTTTTTGCAGGATTGTGGCATAGAAGCCCCACCAAAATCTTCAAGAGAGTTCTTATCAAAAAAATTATGTCAAATAGAGGATGGCCAAATATTCTACAGGACAAAATTCTTGGATGGTTCATGCAAGTGTTGTGGTGGCTTGCAACGAATGCCAATATGTCAACATATGGAAATCACAGATGAGGTGGGACATAAACTAGTAGATTTTGGGAAGTATAAAAAAGTGGCATACGCTACAAAAGATGGGTCTCAAGAAAAATGGTGTGATTTGGTTATTGAGAAGATTCTAGTGTATCAGTTTATGTCCATGTTTTGTGAGAATCTACTGTATGAGTATGCAAGACATACCCATAGAGCCCAATGGCTAGACACACAATTCAAGCTATGTAAGGACACCTTTCCAGTTGGCAGCATAGTATCAGTGGTTGACTTTTCAGAGAACTACACTCTACAACTACAGTGTGAGGTGCAGTCACAGTATTACAACTCCACACAAGTTTCGATATTTTTGCACATAGCATTCATTCATGTAGCTAATAGTATAGAGGACCAAAGGAATTTATTGAGGGAGTATCACTTTTATATTAGTGATGATCACACACATTCTCCAAAGTTCGTGCAAGGTTGCTTCTAGATGTTCTATAGTGATTTGGCTCGGAGGGGCATAGCATACAGTCAACATATAATATGGTCGGATAACTGTGCAACATAGTTCAAGAATGCACACATGTTCTATTGGTTGTGAAGGATGCATCTCACTACAGGTTTTCAACATATTTGGAACTTTAGTGAGGTCAGGCATGGAAAGGGGGAGCATGATGGTGCATGAGCATGTGTGAAAAGAGCATTAGCACGAGAAGAGTTAAAGTATAGAGTTAAAGTATAAAGACAGTGCAAAGTTGACAGATGCAAGTTCAATCGTCGAGTGGTGTAATGCTTTGATGGGTCCAGGTAATGAAGGTACGTCTTCAGTTTGTAGATATTCTTGGTTGATGGATGATACTAACATTGCACCATATGACGATTGTTGTACACTAATAGGATCGAGTGAGCTACACTCTTTCCTTAGCTCAAATGAAGGTTCATGGAGTATCGATTCACGTAAGATGGCATTTTTTTTTTCTTCATGTACAACGCAAGCCTAGAATGATTGTGAGTTAGGGGAGTGGGTTGACAAATGGTTGACAAGTTATCTTAGCCCACTTCACACATATCACCCTTCGACGACATTGGAACTAACACAGATGGAATCATCAGTTGAATTTTACCACGTATCGGATCTAGTTCAACTAGGTAATATATCTACTTGCTTAGTTTTTGAAATTCCATATTGTTAACTTACTTTGTATTTTATTCGTAATGTTGACTAATTTCAAGTGATTTTCTACACATATCAATGCAAGGCATGTTTATGCAGTTATTCCAGATGAAGAAAATGAAGAGGAAACATACTATTACTTGTGTCATTGTGTTGAGGCCAAAAATAAATTGGAAGCCCCAGTTATAGATGGAGAAAACATCAAATACCCTACAGGCTCAGTTGTTGTTACTGGAACGTGGCTTAGAAGGTACCCAAATAAGAGTGTTAAACATTGGCTGTTTGAGGACTTTGACACACATCGTAAGATTCTTCATTACTCGAACCTTGTTGTGGCATCCAATGTTCATTTGAGAAAATATGGGGGTAGACCTTTGAACAAGACCTTGTGGAAGGTCCATGAGTCTAACCATGAGGCAATACTTGACACAATTAAGAGTAGAGAAAATCTAGATGGTTCATTGGATTAATTTGTAAGTATATGCACAATGGTTCTTATTAATTTATACTTGTATCCACATTAATTTGTTTGATGCCAATGCTATCATCTTATTTTACTTTGCGTATCTGTAAGTAACCTGGTAAACATTGATTGGTGTCCCCTTGCAGAAAATACAAATTTATGAGCCATCCAAGAGAATCTCAGGCATAAAAGCAATGCAACATCCCTATTTTGATTATCTTGACAAATCTCAATTATGATTTTCAGCCATTACAAAAGTGTGTGCGAAGCTTGGTGAGGGAACTTCAAGTTATTCATTTGAAGTTAACCTTGTCATGAGCACCTATGATGTAGACATTATAGGAGCATCTCGAATTTCAAGATATTCTAGATTCATGAGATGTGTTGTGTGCAATAGGTATCTTGGAACTCGTAGTGAAGATGTATGACCAGGAATGACTAAGTTGAGAGACTTCCATGCCTATTTGTAAGTTCCTTCTATCTATTTTCATTTCATTTCCATTTTGGATGAGTTGTTTCTTTTTATTCTTTTAATTTGCGTACATCTGTAACTAAACTAGTAAAATTCATTGGTCTCTCCTTGCAGAAAATGTTGATATTTGAGCCATCGAAGAGAATCTCAGCCAAAAAAGCAATGCAACATGCTTATTTTGATGATCTTGATGAATCACAATTCTGATTTGGAGCCATTATAAAAGAGCATGTGAAGCTTTGTGAGGGAATCTCATGTTACTCATTTGAAGTTAACCTCTAAATGAGAACCTATGATGTAGACATTATAAGAAAATCTCGAATGTATGAGTGACATTGGAAAATATCTGTGAGACCAGAGTACCTAAGGCATTGTAATGAGATTTGTACTTGTAATGACACTTATTGAAATATTGAAATTTGGTGTAGGGGCACCAAGGTTATTGAGCAAATTTGGTTGATGGAATTATTTTAAGTAAATTGTGTTTTGAGTAAATTGTCAATTGAATTAGGTCATATTACATGGTCAATTGATTTATAATGTAATAAGTCATGTTAGTTACAAGCTCAATAGTTAGGCATGATTGGAAAGATGTAGAATCATTTGTAAAGGCTAGATTTAAAGCCTCTTGAAGGCTCAGACACAATGTAATTTTGGTGCAGGAGCACCTAGTCTCCTAGTTGCCAAATTTCACTTTTTGAAGGTTGATAGTTGGTCAATAAATTAGATTAAGGTATTTTGTGTTTATTTATGCTAAATAAGGTCAATCAAGACCATTTAAGGTGTATTAGGGTGATTTTTTGAGTCTCGGTGGTCAAATGTACAAAAAAATGCATTCTTACTACAAAATTGTCAATATTTGAATTTGTAGCCTTTTGAAGGAAAATATTTGAATTTGGTTGTAAATGTGCAAGAATGAGGTCTAAGAGTTTGATATACCATTTAGAGAGCTTGAGTTTCATGGAGTTACTTTCAAAGCCTTTGCTTTTATTGTTCCTATGGTAAACTGTTTGATAGAGTTGGTGGAATTACCTTTCTTAGTAATCACTATTAGTTCAAGATTGAGATTGTTAACCTTGAGAAAGTATGACTTGGGCAAAAGGCATTTGATATGGCTATTATTTTTAAAGAATTCAAGCAGAATGTACTCCACATTGACTCCATTCCTCAATCTTCACTTGATGGCATGAAGGAATGGTTGAACTCCATCGATATAAAGTATTATGAAAGCAGAATGAACTTGAACTGGTGGCCAATTTATTGAAGATGGTGGTTGGGAATTTTTGAATATGGAAGCTAGTGATTCCAATTTTGATAATTCAAAAGATTCAGAACAAGGATATATGAGTCCCCTCTAATGTAGAGGAGGAATCAGAATCATATTTCATGTAGCCACCATCAAGAGTGTTACAAGCCAACAAGATGGAGGGAATTCTTATATAAGGATAATTTTCAATGTTGTAGGTATTGACTTTAATACCAACTACAATGGCAACATCAAAATTCCGTAGTAGTATTTATGTTGAGGAAATTTCCTTTAGATGCAAGGATTCAAAGCACATCAACCATGTGGTACAAATGATTAACTCCTAGAGATTATCTATAGCAATGAAAGAGTCTGAAAAGGAAGAGAGAGCAACACTGGTGACTCAGGAGAAACTTTAGCTTTCAAAAACAAAGTCAATTAGGCTGGCAGACGTGTGGATCGGGCCAACATTTGGTGGAAGAGGAAGAAAGATGATTGGTACTCTGGAGGCCCACCATACTAGATTTCAGTATTGAACCATGAGAGTAGATGAGAGATTTGATATCATGTATCAAAACATTAAGCATGCATTCTTCCAACCAGTGGAGAAGGAGATGATTACTTTGCTTCATTTTCATTTGCATAAGCATATGAAGGCATGGAAACCAAGAAGACCAAGGATTTCTAGTTTTATGTGGAGCTAATGGATGTGGTCCAAAATTTAGGAGGGGCAAGAAGGTCAATGTATGATTGGTGCAGGAGCATCATTCAATAGGTTTTGTTCATCAAGGCAAATAAGGAGTAGAATATAGGATTTTGCATTTTGTATTAAAATAAGGTCTATGAGACCATTGTATTATGTATTTAGTCATATTTGAGCTGTATTAGGTGTTTAGGATGTTGTGTTTTTAAAAAAGTGCAAAATGTTTAAAAATTGCAAAATTGTGCAAAATTTGCAAACTCAAATGTTGTAAATTTGCAAAATTTGCATTATGGAGGGAATGTGAAGAGTCAAACCAGTTCAAAGGTTAGTTAGGAAGGTGAATCAGTTTTTAATTGGTGGGAAATAGTTTAAAAACATGGAGAACTTGAATTGAAGGTTGGATTTTGTGATTTGAAGAAGCAAAAACAATAAAAACTCATAATTTTCTATAATTTTTTTCTATTTTCAGCTGTCGCAGCAGATTGTATGGCCTATATTTCAATTATTTGATCCATAATTTTTTATATTTTCATAGTATATGGAGTTACCTTTCTTTTTAATCCATTTAGAAGATTTTTCATAATGTTTTGTGCATTTTATCATCAATTTACTAAAACCAGCTTGAACTTGTACATTTGAAGGTTTTGAGTCAATAAAAATGGCTTTTTGGCCCATTCCTCTTTCTGTAGCCTTTGTAACTTGAGGAATGGGTGTAAAATAGCATTAATAAGGTGTGGTAATGATGTGTTAGTGTTGGGGAGGTCTGAAAGTGAGAAGGGTGTGAAACCCATGTGTGTAAAAGTGAGTTTTCTTTAAGAAAAATAGTGGTTTTGAAGAGTCAAATTGTGTTTTTGTGTAGGGCAGCATTATTTTATGATTGTTTGAGCTTGTGCAGGGTATCAAAAACTTTTTTGAGTAATTTTTATGTTGTGGTTATTTGGAAGTATCATTTTCAATAAACCCCTAGGGCTTAGGCTACAATAGAGGGTTTTGTGGTTTACCCATTGTACTGTGGTATAGCTGAGATCTGATTATGGATTTTGAATTTTTGACACCTTATCATTTCTTCCCCAAGAGTTGGTAAGGTTTGGATAAGTTTATAGTATAGACCCTTTGTAAAAGTGGCCTAATTAAGGCCTAAAAACAGTGAAATTTCAAGTTTTGAAGGAGTTGTTACAAAGCAACTTATGGAGTTGTGTTGATATGTTAAAAAGATCAATAATGGGTCCTTGAATTGAGTTAGGTTGTGAATTGGAAGTGTGTGGTTGAGAATTTGTACCCGATTTAGTGGGTTTCCTATGCTACAAGGGAATAGTGTGATTTGGTTGAGAAAGAGTGAAATGGAGAACTTGATGATCTAATACCTGGTTGGTTGTTGAATTTGTGATTAGTTGTGTTGTAGGACCTCCCCTAATTGCATCAATGATCTTGATGAAATTGAGGAAGAACAACAAGAGAGGGACAGGAAAAATAAAATCAATACAGAGTTTCAAGGATTTGTCAAGCGAATAAGAGAGCTATGGGAGTAGCCTCATCTAAAAGATTTTGAACTAGAGTTTGATATACCATTTAGAGAGCTTGGTTTCCATGGAGTTCCTTTCAAAGACTTTGTTAGTGATTTTGATTCTGATAATTCAGAAGAGTCAAATCAAGGATATGAACCCTCTAATGTAGAAGAGGAATGAGAACCACTCTTTATGTTGCAGGTACTGGCTTTAATACCAACTACAATGGCAACATTGAAATTCCCTAGCAGTATTTATGTAAAAAAAATTTCCTTTAGATGCAAGGATTCAAAGCACATCAACCATGTGGTACATATGATTAAATCCAAGAGACGATTTGTAGCAATGAAAGAGTCCGAAAAGGCAAAGAGAGCTACAATGGTGACTCGTGAGAAACTTCAGCCTTCAAAAAAAAATCCAATTAGGCTGGCAGACATGTGGATCAGGCCAACATTTGGTGGAAGAGGAATAAAGATGATTGGAACTCTGTGGGTCAACCATACTAGATTTTGATATTCAACCATGAGAGAAAAAGAAGGAGTTGATATCATGTATCAAAACATTAAGCATGCATTATTCTAGCCAGCGAAGAAGGAGATGATTACTTTGCTTCATTTTCATTTGCATAACCATATAAAGGCATGAGAACCAAGAAGACCAAGGATGTCGAGTTTTATGTGGAGGTAATGTATGTGGTCCAAACTTTAGGAGGGACAAGAAGGTTATCTTGTTTTTACTGCTGCTACCTACTTTCACAGTGTTCTTGGATTAAAGGGTTTCATGATGTAATTCGACCCATTCCACTTTTTGTGCCTACTATAACTTGTCGAATGGGTCCTCTAACTTGTAAAATACATGCCTAACCTAATTATAATGTTTTGGAGTCAAGGTTGGGTGTTTGGGATGTTCTAGGGCTGCAGTAGGGTATTTTCATGATGAAAATGAGGGTTTCAAGTGGTGTTTTGAAAGAATGTGGGAAGGAGTGTCCATGTAATGTATTATTCACCATGTGTAGGTTTTGGTAATTGTGTTTGGTACTTTTTTTGGGTATGTAAGGTGCGGGAGATAGGAGTTTCATTAAAACCCCAAGTATTTTGCTTGAAATAGAGGGTTTGGTGTATTAGGGGTGTAGAGGTCTTGGACCTATAAACAAATCATGGAATTGGAGGTTTTTAACACATAACATACTATTTTTTCAAGAGTTTGAGTGAAGATCTAGTGTTTAAAAGGTTGTGTCTTTGTAAATAGGGCTAATTTAGTAGCCTTTATGCAAGGTGGTCTACTGGATCTTAATGATGGTACAAAGAAACATGGTATGATCTCTTGGGAATTTGTCTTAGGGTCTATGTTAAAGTTTGATTGATGTTTGGTTTCCCATTGGATGACCTTCTCTAAAAGATAAGCCCATTTGATGAGATTTGGAGACTATAAGTTAGGCAAGGGTTTGTTGAAAACCCATACTCAAAACTTCCCACAACCAGCCAAAGCTTAAAACACGTTCAAAAAGGTCTGTGCGAGCTTAAAAGTTCAAGACATATCACTACCCCCAAATATTTCTTCAAACCCTAGTAGTAAACCAACATTTTCCACTAAAAAATGCACCATTTGACATCTAGGGCATCTCCTAAAAGACCTCTATTAGCCTCCCCTGTGCATAAAACTATGCACACATGTTTTATAACCATAACTAAGCCTTTCCATCGAGTTATAGAAGCATATAGTGGGTGAAAGGCTTAATATGACATTTTAATGCACTCAAAACCCTTAAAACATGGTATACAAATCAACCCTCAGTAATTGGCTTCTAAAATGCACAAAATCACTTGAAATCTAGCCAAACCAAAACTAAAACAGAGTTAAGTTTGTTGCCCACCAAATTCCATCAAAACCAGAGCACAATCAACCTGTACATAACTGTATAGTTCAATGAAACATCAAATCCAAAATTCCAAAAGGGTAGAAACCTTTGAAGGGGTATTACTCGGATACCATGGCGCTTACGAAATCTCTTTCTGAACCTATGGGATCGTGTTGGGGTGGTTTCTAGTTTTCAGTTGATGGAAAAAGTGTAAAATGCAAGTAGTGGAAAGTTGCAAAGTGGTGTAACTTTCGTTCTGTAGCTCGTGTGACGAAATAGACTGTTCTAACGCGTCTGAATAGGTATGTGTATGCTATGCATGGTCATCTTTTACACCCAAACACACGAAATTGCTCTGAGCTATGTTCAACCAAATAGATCCCTTAAAGGTCCAAAGTGCAAAATGGCTGCAAACTTCAGCATGCTGCTACTTAGATACCGTGACACTTAAAAATTTCTTGTCCGATCCTATCAGATCACATTGGACCCCTCTACAATAACCTCTCTCAATTTTTTTATCTCATAGTGGTTTTCCTATGGTGTCCAGTTTTCAGTTGATGGAAAAAGTATCAAATAGAAGCAGTGGAAAGTTGCAAAGTCGTGAAAATTTCATTCTGCAACTCGTGTGACCAAATTAATTGTTTCAACACATTCGAATAGGTATGTTTACACTAGGCATGGTCCACTTTTTCACCCAAACACACAGAATCACTCTGAGCTACGTTCAACTGGATCGATCTCTCAAGGGTCCAAAGTGCAAAATGGCTACAAACTTCAACATGTTGTTACTCAAATACCATGATGCTTAGAAACTTCTCATTTGATCCTATAGGATCATGTTGGTCCCCTCTACAATAACCTTTCTCATTTTTTGTTATCTTGGAGTGGTTTTCCTGTGGTGTCCAGTTTTCAGTTGATGGAAAAAAGTATCAAATAGAAGCAATGGAAAGTTGCAAGGAGGTGCAACTTTGGTTCTGCAACTCATGTGACCAAAGAAACTATTCCAATGCATCCGAATAGGTATGTTTATACTAGGTATGTTCCTCTTTCGCACCCAAACATGTAGAATCGCTCCAATCTACATTCAACCGGATCGATCCCTTAAGGGTCCAAAGTGCAAAATGGCTGCAAACTTCAGCATGTTGTTACTTGGATACCGTGATGCTTAAAAATTTCTTGTCTAATCCTACGGGATCGTGTTGGGCCCCTATATAATAACCTCTCTAAGTTTTTGTTATCTCAGAGTGGTTTTCCTACGGTGTCTAGTTTTTAGTTGATGGAAAAAGTGTCAAATGGAAGTAGTGGAAAGTTGCAAAGTGGTGCAACTTTCTTTATGGAACTCGTGTGACCAAAAAAATTGGTCCAATACGTTTGAATAGGTAGGTTTACGCTAGGTGTGGTCCTCTTTTGTACCCAAACACATAGAATCGCTCTGAGCTATGTTTAACCCGATCGATCGCTTAAGGGTCCAAAGTGCAAAATGGATGCAAACTTCAACATGTTACTCGGATACCATGATGCTTAGAAACTTTTCATTTGATCCTATGTGATTTTTTTTGGCCCCTCTACAATAACCTCTCTCGGTTTTTGTTATCTTGGAGTGGTTTTCCTATGGTGTCTAGTTTTCAGTTGATGGAAAAAGTGTCAAATGGAAGCAGTGGAAAGTTGCAAAGTGGTGCCACTTTTGTTCTACAGCTCATGTGACCAAACAAAATATTCCAACATGTCTGAATAGGTATTTTTATGCTATGCATGGTCCTCTTTTGCACCTAAACACGCGAAATTTCTCTGAGGTACGTTCAATTGGATTGATCCCTTAAGGGTCCAAAGTACAAAATGACTACAAACTTTAGCATGTTGTTACTCAGATACCGTGATACTTAGAAACTTCTCGTCTAATCCTATGGGATCATGTTGGGCCCCTCTACAATAACCTCTCTCGGTTTTTGTTATCTCAGAGTGGTTTTCCTGTGGTGTCGAGTTTTTCAGTTGATGGAAAAAATGTCAAATAGAAGCAGTGGAAAGTTGCAAAGTGGTGCAACTTTTGTTCTGCAACTCGTGTGACCAAATGAACTATTCCAACACATCCGAATAGGTATTTTTACACTAGGTACGGTCCTCTTTCGCACCCAAACACACGGAATCACTCTAAGCTACGTTCAACTGGATCGATCCATTAAGGGTTCGAGTGTAATATGTTGAAATAGGCCATTCCATCTATTGTTCATGCTATGTCTCAATGATATGGTCTTGATATAAGTAGGATAGTGAGTGTGAATAAGAAAATATCATTGGTAAAGGTATTGGAAGAGATTACTAATGTTGCCCCTATTCAAAATTCAAAATTGAGGCCCCCTAAAAGTAAGCCTAGAAGAGGTGAAAAGAAGAAATTGCTTGAAAATAAGTTAGAATAGGTTGGAAATAGGGCGAGGTTGTGGAGTTTGATGTGTTCAAAAGGTTTGCAAGGACATGGGAGGTCAAAATTATGTTATGGCATGATGCCCTAGTTGGGAAAACAGGAGTTTTAAATGAAAAAGAGATGTTTGAGGGATTAAAAGTGGGTAAAGTGAAGAGGCAACATAATTTGGTGGTCAATTAAGTTTGTGCAGGAAAAATGAAGAGTGTTGAAATAGGTTTTGAGGTTCAGATTCGGGTTCGGGGGTTCGGTTGGGCGGTTAGGCCAATTTTTTTTGGAGGGGGGTTTGGTTCGTTGGTACAAAAATCATGTAAAAACAAAATATAAATATATATGCATCCTAGAAGCATGCATTAGGATTAGAATATCACATAACATCATATAAACAACAAAACCACCATAAAATTGATTGTCATTTAAAACATGCATCATAAATATTCATCGTTGAAACTTGAATTGTGGTAGCTTGATATACAAAGTCTATTTATGCTAGGGTTCAATATGTATGATTTTGAAAAAAGAAGCCAACTGAGTAGATTTATCAGCGTTCTTCATAAATCATAAGAATTTGTTTAGTACACTAGCCATTTTGATGTCTTCTTGTAGTCTCAAACATTATTTTGTATCATTGTTACATTGGTCTTGAGAGTGGTAGCTTAATATAGCTCCACAATACAAAATATGGTTTACCTGTGTAGTGTAACAATGGCATAGGCAGATTTTTCTTTCAAAGAACCAAAGGGTGAGTGCACAATTGAAGTGTATAAACACATATATTTTTGTAATATCAAGGATACTTTTTGAGACTTCCATGCATTGCTAATCTAAAAGGAAAATTATTATACATATCCTTTGCTTAATTGAGTTGTTCTAATCAAAGGATTAAATATATTGGAATCTTTTTATCAATCATTTCATAGAATACCAATTGAAAACGTGTTTTTTTATTTTAGATAAAGTTGTTTACCATCAATCAATTAATTTATTCAAGAAAAACCATGAAGGACAACAATGATCAATGTTATGGCTAACCAATTAATAAGTATACACGTGAATAAGTCAAGCATGTACATGTGAATAAGGGAAGCACAAATAGTCACAAACACATATGCCTTGAAGTATACACACTAATACATGGTACATACACAACTTAATACAATGTATATGCAAGAATACAAGGTATACGCATGAAAATGCCTAAGTCACAAAATATACATTGGAACACACATAAGTCACAATGAATACACGTACATTGTAAAGTATACACTTGAATACACGTAACTCATATTTATTGAACCATGAATTTATAACATGCAAATATGGATACCATCGATAAAATAGATTTATATTAACCAAATAGCCATGTACGCTTACATCAATATATGTCAATATAAGTATAAAATATAGGTACAAAATAGCCATATAGGCTTACGAGAATGCCATATAGGCATACAATGTCAAATATATCCAATACAAAATATGTACAAAACTGTCATGTAGGCATACAACAAAGGGCTCTAGAATCAAAACTCATTGCTCTCCAGGTTCTCGAAATAAACTCTTTCCCTTTGTTGGTCGATAGGATGGCGATAAGTAAGAGGAGTGCTCCTACTACTCCTCTTATTAGCGTTAAGCTCTTGGTGAAGTTTTAACTTTTACAATTTAAGAAGTAAAGACATTAATATATAGAAATTACATTATAAAAAATGATATATTTAAAAAAATAATCACTTACGACCATCTCACGATCACTCTCCACGAGGGAAATATTCACAGGTTGATGTTGAGGCATCCTCAAGCCCTATATAAACCATCCAAATAGAAATTAGACTACGAATCAATAATTTGGTTTGATTTTTCACTCGAACTAACATCTATAAAAATGAATGTAAATTGAAATTTAGTAATTTGCCTCATACCTCCCCAGGTAGAGCCATCGAGGATTGTAAAGTGGATGAAACAACGATATCCATTTCCCTCGTAACATTTGGAGGTGTTTCCACAACCAACATATGAAAATAAAACAAAACATTAATTAATCACAAAAAAGTTACAATAGTGATCCACGCCATGACTTATAGTGTATGAGATCTAATGAAATTTTTTTTGAGTACTTATTAAAATATATATTTCTTATTATCATGCTTACTATTTTCCCTATCCATATCTTGTTCGAAAGGACATGTTTTTTAGGATTTTACCCATAGCAGCAATCCACTGAATCATTTGATTACATGCTTTCATAGACATGTACGAAAAATGTGGTGGCATAGAGAAGGCAACTTGAACTGTTTGAAAAAATGCCTCAAAAGAAATGGCGTCTCGCGTCTCATGGTGATGGAATGCCATTACAAACAAATGCACGTCATGGCATTCCATCACCATAAGAACACATTTCTTTCAAGCATTTTTTCAAAAATTTCATTGCCTTCTCTATGGTAAATTATTGCTTACTATTATGCTTTGATAGATATTTTTCCAAGCAACCATAGTTTGTTGGAAAGCACTTATTTTAGGATTTTAGCCATAGCAGCAAGGAAGCACAAGTATTTTGATAAAATGCTTTGGTGCACATGTATGAAAAATGTGGTATCATAGAAAAGGTGGTGAGAATTTTGAAGAAATGCCTCGAAGAAATGTGGTCTCATGGTGATGGAATGGAATTCCATCGTGCCATGAGACCACATTTCTTCGAGGCATTTTTTGAAACTACTAACTACCTTGTCTATGCTATTGCTTACTATTATGGTTTCATTGATTTTTTCCAAGCATCCGTAGTTTGTCGTGCAGGTGCACCTTTGCAAGCACATACCTCAATGTGAAGAAATTGCATCAAGTTGCTTATGTTGACTCTCTAAACAACTATATATTGAAGTTGAAATTTTGTCATCTATCAACATCTACTTATTAGTTATGGAATGTGAAGTAATTCTTTGAGTTTGAATGATGTGCAATGCAATGTAACCGACGATATGAATATAAACTACACAAATCTATTAAGTACAATTCATTAGTTAAACTCTTTATTCTATTACCTGCGTGAAGGTTTGAGTAAATCCAATGGCACTGGAAGGTGTTCCCCCGAAACCTCCAATATTACCCTATTCAACATCCAAAATCACATATTAAAATAACATTCATAAAACAATGCTATTAACATGTAATAAATTTATAATTGTTTACTAGTTACATACCCCGCTGATAGGTGTATTGCAGAAATAAGTAGGTGGAGGGCCTGTGTATCCAATCTCAACACTGTGACCCTGCAATTTTATTAAAATCATAAAACTAAATTTGTTAATCTTGCATATCATAAAACTAAATTTGTTAATCTTGCATTTCAAAATCAAAAATTAATAAATTAAATTCAATGAACATGCTAACTTTTACCCAAGTATCAATTCCATATGCATCATGTAAAATGTTAGCCGCCCTCTCCATATCCGTAGCTACATATAGATCCTCTGCAACAACCTCCTAAGTGTCGGTGGGGTCATATGAATAAATCACCCCGCAAGATTGACACACATGGGTTTGAAGGCCACCACTCGAAGACTCCCCTACATGGCATTGTACAATAGGGCAAGTATGATGAATGACACTTTGGGTCAAAGTGTTGATCGCCTGCAATGTCCCTATGTCAACACTCTCCTTCGCGATGGAAGGCATAACAATGAGCTCACGAGGCAACCTAGCAAGAGCTCATCTTCCTTGCCGCATAGGATTTGATTGTGCACTGGGCCTATCCTAAGCCGACCCCCCACCTCTCCCCTTGAAGTCCCTCATATCAAAATAATTTGGGATTTTGTTTAATATGAACTCACTATATATTTTCCTAAGAAAATATTGTGGGATTTCACAATTGCTGCATGGTTGGTCATCAAAGACCATGTACCACCTATCATAAAAACAGTTCCTAATCTCTTGGTGGTGACACCAATGAATAGGAAACCTCTTCGCATTGAGGGTAAGATTTTGATTTGTGTGTGGGTCAGTGAATAATGAACACAAATCACCTTTTGTAATTTTTAAATCCTTTTCTTGTTTATATGATAGTTTATCTGCATAATATGCCCTAGCCACCTGCCTCCTATCTTACCATCCAGTTATTTGTTTGCTAATTGAATCCAAATTTTTTAACATATCTTTCAATGAATTTGCAAGGGTCATTCTTTCTCTGGTTGAACCATTTGGATCATTCAACCTACTAATAAAATCTTCAATTTGTTTTTTGTTTCTCTCAATATCACTCATTAAATTTTGTTGAGTGCCAAGAGGGTGTTGAGGGATTGGTGGAGGAGGTTGTTGTTGAGGTTGAATTTCTTGTTTAGTATTTGGTTGCTCTTCTTGTTGAGGATTTTGTGGATTTGCGGGTTCATTTGCATCTCCTACAAATTCAAAAATTTATATATCAAATATAACCTTAAACTAACAAAATCAACCTAAAACTAAGAAATTCAAAACAAATAGCAAACAATACTTACCTCTCCCACCTCTTCATCGTCGTGGTGCCATCCTTGCAAAGAAATAGCAACCATTGTTGAAGATTTTTGCTCAATGCCTCCTCCTAGAATGTGAGCACAAGCTTGATCCAACCTTAAATCTTGTTGCCCCCACGTTTCATTGACATTAGCAAGTTGTAACCACCATTTTTCACCTAATTTCACTCATTTTTTCCATGCATGGCAACTCACCAACTCAACTAAAAACCTTTCCAGCTCTTTAAACCCACATAGTCACCTTATATAATCCTAATAACATCTACCATGGCCATACCATCCAAATACAAACTGTACAATAGATGGTATGACCTTTTAGCACATTGAACTCATAAGGGAAATCATTGGTCCAATGTAGCTCAGAGTGATTCAGCATATTTGGGTAAAAATGAGTACCATCCCTAGCATAAATGTACCCATCCAGACATGTTCGAATAGTCTGTTTAGTCATACGAGTTGTAGAATGAAAATTGCACCACTTTGCAACTTTACACTACTTGCATCTGACAACTTTTCCCTCAACTGAAAACTTGCCACCACGGGAAAACGCCTCTGAGATAGCAAAACTTGAGAGAGGTTATTGGAGATGGGCCCAACACAATCCCATAGCCTCAGACATAGAATTTGTAAATGTCACAGTTTATGAGAAATAACCCTTCAAAGATTATTGTCTTTTAGCACTTTGGACTCTTAAGGGAAATCATCGGTCCAATGTAGCTTGGAGTGATTCAGTTTATTTGGGTGCAAAAGAGGACCATCCCTAGTGTAAAAAAACCCATCCAAACATGTTGGAACAGTCCATTTGGTTGTATGAGTTGTAGAATGAAAGTTGCACCACTTTGCAACTTTACACTGCTTGCATCTGACAACTTTTCCCTCAACTGAAAGCTTTCCACCACGAGAAAACGCCTCTGAGATAGGAAAAATTGAGATAGGTTATTGTAGATGGGCCCAACACGATCCCATAGCCTCAAACAGAGAGTTTGTAAACGTCAAGGTTTTTGAGAAATAGCCCTTCAAAGATTGCTGTCTTTTAGCACTTTGGACTCTTAAGGGAAATCGTCGGTCCAATGTAGCTCAGAGTGATTCGACGTATTTGGGTGCAAAAGAGGACCATCCCTAGCGTAAATGTACCCATCCAGACGTGTTGGAATAGTCTATTTGGTCGTACGAGTTGCATAATGAAAGTTGCACCACTTTGCAACTTTACACTGCTTGCATCTGATAACTTTTCCCTCAACTGAAAACTCGCCACCACAAGATAACGCCACCAAGATAGCAAAAAATGAGAGAGGTTATTGTAGATAGGCCCAACACGATCCCATAGCCTCAGACAGAGAGTCTATAAATGTTACAGTTTTTGAGAAATAACCCTTCAAAGATTGCTTCCTTTTAGCACTTTGGACTCTTAAGGGAAATTGTCGGTCCAATATAGCTTGGAGTGATTTGGCATATTTGGGTGCAAAAGAGGACTATCCCTAGCGTAAACGTACCCATCCGAATGTGTTGGAACTATCTGTTTGGTCATACGAGTTATAGAATGAAAGTTGCACCACTTTGCAACTTTACACTGCTTACATCTGACAACTTTTCCCTCAACTGAAAACTTGTCACCATGGGAAAACGCCTCTGAGATAGCAAAAACTGAGAGAATTCATTGTAGAGGGGCCCAACACGATCTCGTAGCATCAAACAAAAAGTTTGTAGGAATCATGGTTTTTGAGAAATAGTCTATCAAAGATTGCTGCCATTTTGCACTTTGGACTCAAGGGATTTCGCTGATTGAACTTAGCTCAAACTGCTTCAGCCTATTTGGGTGCAGAAGGGGACAATACCTAACCTAAACGTAACCATCCAAATGTGATGGAACAACCAGTTTGGTCATACGAGTTGTAGAACAAGATTTATTTCTCCCCTTACAAGTAGTTTTCAACCTCCAACCAAACTCCAATGCTAATTTTCATGTGAAAAAAATCCATGAGACCATAGCTTGTTGCTTTCTTTTTAATGGAAACTAGTGGGCAGAAAAGCTAACTTCTTCACAAACTTGGTTTGAAGTAGTTTCATTATTTTTTGTGAAAGCGGACTATGACACAACTTTCTTTTTTCAAAAATTGTTCTGCATCATTGAACTAAGAATTTATCACACATCTGTATAGAAACAGAGGAGAACTACAAACTAAAACACATTACACTTTTGTTATCACTAACTTGATGTACTCTCCAACATCTCTAGTTAGATCATATTGAGTTACCTTGGAAAAATTGTGGTTTCTACAGAAAAAATATGTGTTTTCTCCATTGTTCAGCCCCTACACAACAACTAAATGGCTACATAGCACATGGAATGAGGGGGGAACAAGCCTAAGACCCATTTAAAGTTGGTTTGAGTGCTTTATTTTCATTTTTTGTGATTTTTGTGCCAATTTTTCTCAATGCAGGTAGTGAACCCAAATTTTGCATTTTGAGTAAATTATGAATTATTGAAGCCCTCCACTTGTTGTACCTTTCATGTGGCTCGATGGAGAGGGTATGTACAATATGATTTGAATGTATGTAGGTCCATTTAAGGAAAGGGAAATGATTTGTGAGTCTTGGAGTTGCTGTCCTAAGCAAATCATTGCTTAAATAGCATGAAAATGGAGCTTTTAGCCTAGGATTTGTTAAAATCAATGAGAGTGGGGGAATCTCTTTAACGTTTAAGAATATTGGGGTCATAATAGAGGTGTATGAGTTGGTGGTATGGTCAAGGGAGTTGTGCAAGTGGGACTTACAATAAACCCTATGCATTTGCATGGTAAACAAAGGGTTCCATGGGATAGCCTGCTAAAGGACCTGTAGGTGCAGAATAATCTTAGAATTTGTTGTTTTATGACACAACTCAAGATTTTTTGGGGTTTTCTTGTGAAGATCAAGTTTTTAAAGGGAACTCACTTTGTAAAAGAAGGCTAATTCACTAGCCTAGGACAGGGGTATGCTATTGGTTCTCAAATTTGGTCCAAAGGAGTCAAGGGTAGTTTTCACATATGTTGTGTTACTCTGAAAAGGGTGTTTGATTCACTAATTTTTTTGTGTGGTGTCTTGGAATCCCTTAAACTGGGTTGCCAGTGCTACAAGGGAAAGCATAGTAAGGATTGGAGTTTTGAGTAGATCATCTGATTTTGTTTTGAAATTTTGATTGATACTCATTGGTTTGGAAGATTGAATGGTTTCCACCCCCACTCAGCATCAATCCATAGCTTGTTTGAAAGCACTTGTTTTAGGCTTTTAGCCATAGAAACAAGCCAGTGAACTGTTTGATAAAAAGATTTGGTACACATGTATGAAAAATGTGGTAGCATAGACATGACAGTGAACTGTTTAAAAAAATGCCTCAAAGAAATGTGGTTTCATAGAATTCCATGACAAGCAAATGAAATTGACAGCTGCTCCTAGTTATTAGTTATATAATGTGAAGTAATTGCATAACTGCTTAGGTTGACTTTGTAAAAACTATATTGTAATTGAATTTTTTTCATCTATCAGCATCTAGTTGTTAGTTATGCAATGTGAAGTAATGCTTTGAGTTTGAAAGATGTGCAATGCAATGTAATCAACGATATGAATATAACCTAAATAATATAACCATTCTTTTTTATGCTATTGTACATTGATATTTATCCATTGCTCACTTGATTAAATTTTCAAAGAGTTTAATCATGCACATGAGGAAGAAATTAAATTTTGATTGTCAACTTTTATATATCAAATTATCCAATAATCAAGTGTATGTCCATATACAAAAATGGCATCAATGCCAACTCAAACAAATTTTTACAAAATGTGGCATATGCCATCTCGATATCTATTCAAAAATTACATGCCAAAATGCCTATCTCATCCTAAACTACTGGTGGATCATCAAAATGGAGCCTCTTTGAAGCACTCGTTGGCTCTGAAGGTAGCTGCACAAGAAAAATTCAAACCACAATTGAGATTAGATACACTATATAATTTAAAATTGAATAATTAACATCAAAATCAATATACGTTGAATTATAATTGAACTCTAAAATTCAAATCTTGATTACCTGAAATATATGTCTCTTCAAAGGGTTAGGAGTTTTAGAATATTCTCATCTCAAAGAACTAACCAAACCAACTTTTGTAATGTCAATCTATATATGCGAACAAAAAAATAAAATTGATCCAAGTTAGCATACAATTGTGGGTAATAGGAACATATTTACCAAACACAAAATAAAATAAACGCATACCTCTTTAAGCTGATCTTTTTCTTTATCTCCTTTAGGTGTTTCAACACCTCCTCCTTGAGGTGTTTCAACACCTACTCCTTGAGGTGTTCCAATACCTACTCCTTTAGGCATTGTGACACTTGTCAACAACAATGTATAGCTCATAACTGCCTGTACACATAAAAATGATAAGTACATATGAAACTACCAATCTATGTCGATGTATGTATAATCAATAAAAGATCTTAAAAATCTTAATTCAATCAAATTTCAGTTCAATTACCTTTCCCTTATCTAACTTTTCACCTCCATGTAGTCTGGACTGTGTTGCACCTCACTCGCAATATAGGTGTTTCCTACAAGAGGAAAATAGGATAAACATATAAGTTATTATATAATTTCATTAATGACAATTCAAATGACAAGCAAGTATATAATAAAAAAATGTAAACAAGTGAATGCGAAAATATATATTGTGTGCATGTCGAGGCCAAATGAAATGACCCTGAGTGTGCTATCAGTCACCTATGCGAGCTCCTCCTCAGACATCAACTGTTAAATATACCATGTAAATAAATATTAGTACTTTATACTATCTCCTATTAAAATTCATTTAAAAATAAATGCAAGTTATGAATTTATGACTTAAATCTTACCTGTGTCACTATTACAATGTCCCCCTCTCTAGTAGGAGAGGACTCTGTAGGGTGTGCTCCACTCCCCTGCATCTGATCTATAATGTCCACATCATGGAGGTCATAATCAGAAGTGTCCACGGGATACTCAACAGGATGTACAAGAGGACCCAAGCATATCTGGTGGCACATAGAGCAAGTATGTGGCACAAAAATATGTGGACCTAAGTAGGAGGATGCAACAACACTCGAGCCATCGCCAACATCACCAGAATGTGGTTGAGCTACTGTAGAAGCATGCAAAACCAAAAGACCACTCAAAGAGTGAATAGCCTGGATAGACTGTGTGGTTGTATCCTACATAATATCTGGATGATATACGGGAGGTGGCAGAGGAAGGGGAGGAGGGGGAACATATGGGCGTGAGACTACTCTAACTGCTCCTGGTCTATCCTGGGGCATACCTCCACCGAAGCCCTGGAAGGATTTAATGTCAAAGTAATTGACATGATTCCCTAACACAAACTCAACATATATTTTTTTAATAAAGTAAAATGGTATATCACAATTTTTGTTCGATGGTTTATCAAAAGCCATACACCAACGATCCCAAAATTTATCTACAATGTCCCTATTCATGCACTATTTTATAGAAAGTTTTGGTTTATTAACATTAATTTTAAAAACCGGTGCGGGGGTTAACAAATAAAGAGGCTATTTGGGCTTTGGTTATTTGGAGATATTTCACATCATCGTAAGACAATCCACATGCGTAATATTCTCTCATGTCTTCTCACCATGAATGAAAGGCATTATGTTGGGTGGAGAGGGTTTCTATATTTTTAATTATGTCCTTCAATGTGTTTGTCATCTCGGATAATTGAGGGATTATCTTATAAACATCACAAATTCCCCTCAATTGCTTCACTTTTTCACCAATTAAGTCGTCAATTGATGGTTGTGGAGGTGGTGGAGCATTTGGCATTTGTGCATTTTCATTTTCAGTGGGTGGATTGTTTGGAATTTGTGTATTTTCATTCTCAACAGCCATAAGACCTGATTAAAGTTAAAAACTAATGAATCTAATTGAAATTACACAATATAAATGAAATTATTGTAAAAATACCCTAGTTTTTAATAAAAATCCAAAAAAAACCCTACTTTTTAACAAAAATCTATAACAAACTCTAGTTTTTAATAAAAATACATAAACAAAACTATTTTTTAATCAAAATCAATAAAAAGCATTAATTTTTAATAAAAATCCATTGTAAACTCTAGTTTTTAATAAAAATCAATCAAAAACCCTATTTTAAAAAAAAATCCATAAAAACTACATAAAATTATGCAAATCTAATTGAAAAATCAATTAAAACAAAAAAATTCAAAATATTACCTTTCAAATCGGATATCTGATATTCACAACACATTTTCACTGTCCGTCCGTAGCCTCTTCAAAATGAGTGAAATGATTTTAAAAGCCCGCAGTTATGTATTTATCAGTGCCTCAAATCGGATATCCGATTTGGATCGAATATCAAATCCAAATATCCGATATCTAAATCTTCGTTTGGGAATTGCTTTGGAGCAATGTACTGACACCCAAGCGAGAAAATAGTCAACTTGGGATTTTCACATTTTTGGGTCGATGAAAAACCTAATTTGTTTCCCATTGCCACTTTTTTGCCCATCATGATCTTGCACATACCCATTAGTCTTCCATTAATAATCAGTCAATTGCATCATTTAGTTGCATTTACAACATTGCATTTAGTCTTAATCACGTCACACAATCCTTTATTTCAGTGAACCACTTCAATTTTGGGGTTCTATCTCTCTCCTTTTAGATGAAAGATCCTAAGATTGCAAGAGAAGTCTATAGAACACACCAAAATTGTTGGTTCATTTTGGTGAACTTGCATATTGAACACTTTATCTTTCTGATTTCAATTGCATCTTAGGCTTCCTTTGCATCAAAATTCAATTAGGTTTTGTTTTTTTTTTGCATCCTAGGGTTTCTAAAATTACACCAGTGAAAGAATCATATAGACTTCATTTTTGCATATCAAATCATAAAAAAAGCTGAAAATTTTGCATTTTCATCCTCATCTTGCATCTGAAAAGAATTGAAATCATTTTAAATTTTCTAAAAAACACAAAAAAAATCATACTAGGACTCATTCGCCACCTTGGGCGAATCAGTCCACCTACACATTTTGAACTGCATTTTCAGGCATTTGCTGGGTATTTCCTGTAGTACTATTTTTTGTAGTTACTTTCTATTATATTTTCCAAATTGTCTGTTTTCTCTTCTTTCTTGCATTCATTGTCATCATGGATTTTTCTTTTAACAAGTTTTGGAATTCATTGAAATCCTTAGTAGACATGTCCATTTGTGCCTTTGGCTATGATCCTAATGACCTTGACCTTCCTCATGCTATGTCAACTCCTCATGATTGTCCTCCTCATGATGTAGACATCGTTGGAGAAGATGATGATAGCATGAACATGTTATTAAACGAATTTCTTGATAACCTTGAAGCCAATGCAAACTTTTACCCATCCATGAAGTCACAAGATCTTCCTACTATTTCACCTCCTGACATGTTTGGTTACTTACATCCCGAAATCACAACACACCAATAAACCTTGAAGAAACCTATGGAAAAGGCTTTACCATTTTATGCAAACAAGGATGTGATACCACAACCGAACATGAAATTCACCAACTTTTAGAACAAAGACCAATAGAAGAAAACACAATAGGATTAGGATATCGAGATCCTCCTAATGTTGATAAGCCTTATTTCTCATATCTATCTTAGAATCATATCCATTTTCATTGCATCCTAGTCCTAGGTTGAAGATCAGAACAATCGCCTATGACCCCTAAAACAAGAGCAAAAATGTTTCAAGAAGAAGGGAACCCTTGGGGAAAAGACTTTGATGGGGAAGATCACATTAGTGTTGAAACTAGTGAAACAGATGAAATTGATAGTGAAGAAATAACACAATCCCATATAAATGAAGTACTTAATGATCATAGATTCCCTAAACTGCTTATGGAGGTAGTTAAACATAACCCACAACAATATTTCAAGTCCCTTGCTGACGAAGGAATCAAAATACCTCCTAATTTTGACATATCATTACTCACGATGAATGACCAACCTAAATCTAGTGAATCTAAGCATCCCAAAACAAACAATGATGATAGAATCAAAGATCACAGACCCTTTTATCTATAACCTGGTTACATACTATTTTAAATTTTATAATTTTTATGATGATTAGTAGGTTCTTGATTTTTTTAATGCAATTTTTTTGCAACTTGTTATTTGTAAATTATTATTTTTTTAAAATGGAGCAAATTCTCTCAAATTTGGTCAATTTTAAGTTGTCTAAATTAGATAAAACAAAAGTGAAAATTAATTTGATTATTTTAAACACAATGGTGAGCTCATATTGGTTTCACCATTCACTTGAGATATGAGATACTAAGATATATTCTCCCCATTTTATGATACTATGACTTTGAGAGCCTATTAAATTTTTACATAAGCACAATAACTAATCATAAAATTAGAAAAATGAATTAAGATATTGTATGCAATATAACATAGCTTGATTATAAAGAAAAATCTACAAATATGTAGACTTATAAAATACATGACCCAAGGTTATGACATGTTTAATAGGTATGAATTTAACTCTTAATCACTCTCAATCAAGAGTGAAGTTATGTCATGAACATTGACCTAAGTGAAGTGAAATATTTATACAAATAGAATGAAATGTGGGTTGATAATAAATAATGTTCTTACTCTTCTCTTACTTTCTAGGCACATGAGTAAATTGTATAAATCATAATTCATTTGAAGACATTCATAAATAAAAAGCTTTTATGCTTAAATATGTAGGATATGCAATCTAAGGCACTACTATTGTAACAACAATAGTACTCATAATTTTTTTTTAAATAATACTCTTGTTGAATTGGATCATTTGAGGATTCAAATGAGGAATTTTTTTCAAAGGAATGTAAGGAAGTGGACAATACCTTGGCATGCAAACAACTCACAAAACCTTAAAGGCCAAATAATACATGGTAGAGATGTAAGATATGATACCAAAAAAAAAAAATAGTAAGTAATCAAATCTATAGATAAATTAGAAAATGATATCCTAGAGGAAAAAATAAGGGTGATTAAGGTAGGATGATAAAGGATCTCACAATAAAGTGCAAACCCCTAAATAAGGTATACCAATAAAGTATAATCAAAGGAGATCCAAACCCTAGTGAGATCTAAGAAGTAAAATATGTACTAATTTTTTTTTTTTAAACTTTAAAAAAAGAAAGACAAACCATATGTCATGTAGGAATATTGGGCCTACCAATTTCTGTAATGAAAAGAAAATGCTATCACTATATTTTTCCTAAGATAAATAACTAAACAAAAACAAACCCCAAGCTTTTAGAGGTAGGACTAGAATAATAAATGCAAAAACTAATTTATGAAATTTAAATAAATTATAGATGATACTAGGCTCAAATCCTAATGATAGAATACCTTGTCAAAGATGTCGACTATTGATTCACCAATGTGCTTGTTGAATTGATCTAACACACAAAACTACACCTAGACTCAAATAAGTGAACTAAAAAGGATTGCACAACTATAGCATATTTTCCTCAACTTGTACTTGTGTGTGAATTGGGGTGGTGACCATAGAAACCATTCAAAGCCCCAGAAAAATTGATTCAATGATAATGTTCTAATATTAAGAGTACAAACAAGTATGTAATATACCTAAAATAGTGTATGTTGATATATGCTCTAATAATGTAATCAAAATCTAAAATGACACTACTATGATGACATGCAAATAGATTAGAGCTTGCATTATGCATATGATTTGAAATGGATAATGAATGTCCTTAAATATAACAACATAATACACAATCACAATGGCTAGTGAAAAGGATCAACAAAGTTAAAAATTGAAATTTGAATTTTAAAAGTCCAAATTCTAAATTCATGATAATGAAAACCACCTCAACCAATTTTACAACCATAGGTGTGATCTAAAGTGGAAAATAAAAAACCTAGGAGATGGTGTTGGTTCTCTTGGATGACCAATGATATAGTGAAATGTATATACCACTTATAAACTTGTTATTGATAAAAGACATTCTAATCAAAATGAACCAGAAATATAAGAAAAAATGTGAATATATAATTTTCACCATTACAAATTTGTGTTCTAATTTTAATAAGATAGAAGTATAGACTTAAAATAAATTAAGTAAATATTAAATGAAAGTAAATGTAATTTTGAATGTATAATAATATTATCATTTGTTCAAATTTTTCTAATAAAATATGATCTCCATTAAAAAAGTTTAAGAAAAAAGAGAAACTATTAATCTACAGTGTTTATGGGTGTACTTTTACTATCTAAATCACCATTCATTACCATTTTGATAGTCAATTTGAAACTCTTCATGAACATGATAATCAATGAAATGTCTCATCCAAGCTTAAATTTAATGATCGTATAATCATATTGAACAATTTTTATCTTAGAAAGAATGTATCACATAAAGCAAAAATATTTAGACACGCCTTCAATAGATATAATAATAATGATTACACTGAGAGGCCTTATATAGTGAAAGAAACGAAGGAATATTCTGTGTTATGAAAAAACTTTTACATTTTAATTGACATCCTTGCTGGTTGTCATTAGTGCTAGTGGTTACAACTGTTTTCTTAGGGTTTTCTTTGGTTTCCTTCCGTTTTCATTTTAGCGCTTTCTTTATTTGAAAATTTTAGTTAGCTTCAATGCAAGCTTGTTGCTCATTAACAAGCAGTCTGTAAGTTCGTTGTGAATCAACCCCCTGTCCTTAAGCTGCACAAAATCGTCAAAAAAAAGAACAATAAGTATTTCAATACTAACAATAGTTGCCTGCATCTGAGCAATGAGAAAATTTTAGGCTGCAAATTACCTGTGGTAAGAGAATTTTGGCATTTAGTGTTTGTGACTCTTGTTGGAGAGAGAATTTATAATTTTTGGAGATATTGATTTATCTGTAGGATTTGGATATTTGTAAGGAGTCAGTTTTGCAAGATACCGATGATCAAAGTGTAGTGAGTCTCAATGCATGTAGAGTTGCAGAGCAGATCTTGCATCTTGTACCAAATGTTGAGGTGAGGCATTGTTGTTGTTTTATAGTGTCGAGCCTATATTGTACTACACTGATATTGCTAGTTTGTCTTTTAAAATGTGAATATTAATTTACTGTGTTTATTTACAGCATTTTCGTACAACACTTCGATGTATGAAACTCTGGGCTAAAAGGCGAGGTGTATACTCAAATGTGAGTTACGATAAATGATTCTCATTTTTATGTGGAGAGGCATTTTACAATCGTAGTTATGTTATTGTTTAATTTAAATTTTAAAATTTTAGCGGAACATTCCATAATGATAATAATGTGGCTTTTGGCAGGTTGTGGAATTCTTGGGTGGTGTGTATTGGGCATTATTAGTTGCTCAAATTTTTCAGTTGTATCCAAATGCAATTCCTAGCATGCTAGTAGAAATATTCTTTCATGTGTATACTCAGTGGCACTAGCCAAATCTTGTGATGATTTGTTCTATAGAGGAGGGTACTCTAGGATTAACTATGTGGGATCCAAGGAGAAATCCTTGGGATAGAAACCATCACATGCCCATAATCACACCTACATATCCATGCATGAACTCTAGCTACAATGTAACCAAGAGCACACTTATGGTAATGACAAAGCAGTTCAAGAATGCAAACAAGATTTGTGAGGTATGGTTTTGTGGCATGCCTTTTTTGTTACCTTATTTTCCTATCTTTGGTGACATTGAGTTTTGTGATTTGGTTGATGGCAGGATATGATAATGAATAAGCAGACTAGAGTATTCGTTGTGGAGTAGTCTTCAACATAGTTGTCAAAAAGAGGGGTATTTGTTTGGAAATTTAATCCAGCCTCATCAGTTTAGGTCTGCCACAACCAAGATTTAACCTCTTTCAGCACTTCATCATGTGTTTTATGTGGATTTGAACTGAAGGCTCTGCTGTGGAAGCTTTGTAAATATCAAGTCAGATAGCAAAAAAACCTTAACCCAAAAGAAGGAAGGATATATACTATCATAATATAGAATGTAATGTATATACATCACAATAACTTCTATAGAGAGAAGACCTCATATTATTGGTAGCTTATAATGCAACAGGATAGATGGTTTGATTTTTTTGCCCAATGGATTCTTGGAGGTAAAAGGTGGGAAAATTTTCTAAAATGGGGGACAAAAGATTGGACGGGAGTAAAAACCTTCATCATGCATCATTAATCGCCGGTGAAGGATAACCGATTCTCAAAAATGGTTCTTGATATGGGATTTGAAAAAAACAAACCAGCCATCTAAAACCAAAACCAAATTCTAAAAAATGGTTCTTGATACGGATTTGTTTGTTTGGACAATAGGAGGAAGCATAAAACTTCTAACGCCATTTTTAGCTAGGAAAGAAATACTTAAGAGACATGCCAATGGTCTAGTGTGGAGAGCTGAGAACAATTTTAACTTCAATGGGAGGAAGCCATCCCCAAATACTTGAATCAACTACATCTTTAGAGATACATCAAGCACAGGTAAGCTTTTGTTTTTGTAACCATGAAAATTTTACTGCTTTGAAATTGGTTGAATAAGGCTTGACTTGAGCTCATTTGGAGTTCGTTTGATCATGCTTGTGTTTAGGATCCATATCAAAAGCCCCAATACCTTTAATTAACCATATGTAAGAGCATAGCTATCAATTCAATTTCTGGATAAAATGTAATACGAAAATGGATAGAAAAGTAGCACACATAATTAAACTATCAAAGACATCAATTTAAATATTCCTAAATGGGGTGCTTAGCTTGGCCTCTAATGTATTCCTAATGGATATATTGAATTTCTTCCTGTTGTCAGATGTATGATACCGATAAGTTGACACATTTATGCAAGATTTTAGTTTTTTGCATTTTTTTATTCCATTTATACGACATAAAGTCTGTCATTTAGGAAAGGTGGATAGAGGAGTCTATATTTTCTGTTGGATATCAACTTGCTATAATAGATAGTAGATATGTTATGTGTTGTTATATACAAGTTGGTATGATTTTAAATTTGAATGTGTACCTTTATATATGGGAATTGAAATAGACAATGATAGAAACTATAATGAAATCATAAATATTACTTTTGAAATTCATGTTCATGAAAATGTAAACATTTTTTCTCAAGTCGATACACGCCTCAATAAAGATAGCTCTCGACATTTTTTACATATATTATTAATTAATATAGGTATTCTAGTATATTTTTACATCTACAAATATTGGCTTTAACAGGCACTGTTGACTTAAATTTAGGCCTTCTATAATTCCACTATGAACGAAAGGGTGGATACCTGAGTAACAATGGCACAACAAAGTTGTGGGACCGAGCTGCTCCAAAATGTGGCGGTCACTCCGAAAGGGTGTGCAGGATAGCTTCTGCCGGATCACTTGCACACTCTACCCCTTCTTCTCAACTACGCAACAGACAAAATTCCTGTTGCAACTTGTTGATTTTACTTTTTTGAGCTTTACCCTATTCGAGAGGAGGAATCCAATGCTGGTTTGAAGCTTAATGAATCCACTTTCCCTGAAATATATACAGAATTCATACATTTTGTGCGATGTTGAGGGGCTGGAAGGGCACTGTAAGATTGCAGGGCTGCTGAAATTGTAAAGTTCTGTTGAGGAATGGATGGTTGAGAAGCTGCGAGGCCGTCCATCTCTTTCCTGTGTCCTTTTGAAGACAACATCTGATAAAACTCTGGAACTCTGCAGATGCACTGGTGGGTGCATAGGGCGGCTCTCCAAATCATATGGCACACATGAGTGCAGGCCAATCCACTTGCTCTCTGGCTCCTAGAAATGGGAAATGACCCACATAGCATTCCAACAGTGTCAATCCCAAGCTCCAGATATCTCCTGCATAGCCATTATATCTTCCACCATAGCTTTGTGGATCGAATCTCTCGGGGCTCATGTAAGCACATGTACCCACATAGGAATTGTAGCAGGAATCTATGGTGTGTGATACAATCCTACTTACTCCAAAGTCTACAATCTTAATTCGTTGGGATTTCTTCCTAATCAAGAGATTGGCGGGCTTAATATCTTTGTGATGAATCCGCTATGTAATTCACTCTCTGTGAACAATTCACTCTCTACAAATCAACGATTCAAATTCATTCTCACTTTTAGCTTAGTGGTGGGTACATCAGAAATTGCCTAGAAACCTGTCTACAGTGTTAGGGAAGTTTTGGTAGAATTTGTGATTTAATTGTTGAAGTTATTATGGACTTTGACATTAAGTGTTTCAATACTTTTATGATATTTTCCTCAAACTATAGACATTGGGCTTAATCATATTTCTGCAAACCTTTAATGATAAATGGCATGTTATATGGACTGTTTATACTAATTTTGCATGTGGTTAATGAATGCTCCTTAAGGTGGTTACAGATATGCAATTATTGTGCATAATAACATTACCATGTAGATTTAATTTGAGGATGCTAAATTGAGGAAGACACTGACAACTAGGCATGCACCATAACATCCAACAAAGGAATCGTTCAAAGGTCAAAGGAGGTCGACGACAGGAGATTCCTCATGCAAACTGAATGTAACCGCCTTATAGTGGACTTTAATGTTGTTGAGTAGTCGCAGGCATTACTGCTATGCTAAATCTATGTTTGGACCTGCATGTCTAACCAGATTCCATGCACGCATAATTGTTGCCGCCCCACTTTCTCTGTTTTCCCTAAATGGCATCCTCCTAGTTCATGGAGTTGACTACCTTGTTTAGTTGATAGCATAAATAAATATTTGATGTTCCTTCTCTAGAGGTTGTGCAATTTGATATGGTACTTGCATTCTTCAATTCTTAGCAATATAGATATATTATTTTTTTGTACTCATGATTTAAAGTGAATAAAATAAAGTTCTGAGTTTGAGTATCTGAGTTTTCATCAGTCTTAGAGGATACTTATCCAAGGGGGCCCACTTGGTGAGTAATTTTTCCTTTAATTTAGTATTAGTTTAGTATTACTCTTTGTTCAATAATTAGTTAAGAATTTGGCACCGACTGTTTCTGCAGCCAAAGTAGACAAAGTAGTGCCTGTTTGTTAGCTCAAATTTTCATTTTTGTCATGCATTTCAGCTTGGTGTGATTGTTGATTAATGGTTAGCATTTATGTTATTCCTTTCTAATCACTTTACTTTCAGCATTGTGTTTTTCCTAGCTGTAGAATGAAAATGTCTACTTTGGGTGACCTAGTGCACATACTGTGCTAACCCATTTCAAGTTCACGTCCCTGGGTTGACAAGTTAAATGCACCTTCATGATGATTGAAATAGCTATTCAAGTTAGATGTCCAATCTCTGAATCATGACTGTAAAGGCCTAGTTCTTGAATCATTATAGGAGGCGGACATTTAGTCTCTTGCAACAAAACAAAATATTTGTTTTTTTCCAGGTTTAAGAACCTTCTAATAATGTATTTTCTATCAGGGGATTCCAGGCCCCTGACATTCCAAGAGGTACAATTAAGCTTCATCATCCCCAATCATGTGATTGTCACTTTGTTCTTGCCTAAACTGCTCAAAGCATTTGGGTAATTTTTCCTCCACTTCTTTTTTTTTGCAACTAGTGATTGGTGGACCACATTGTGTTGAACTTTCTTTTATATTTGGTTGCTGCTAGGTTTTTTCTGTGCTTGAGATATAGTCTCTATTTTTCCTTCGCCTCCCCAGGCCATTTTTTTTTGTTGGGATCGAGTTACTATGCTCATGGATGGCATTCTCATCTTTTTTGCACCCTAATTCAATCCCTTGGTCAGGGAATAAGAGATCACCGGGGTTGGAGGATGGACAGGAATGCCTTCATAGTTCAAAAATAGGAGAGGCACACCAGGAGGCTCCCCTGCAACCATCGAAGTATCCACCAAGCCAAAGGTGGGGCTTGGTCTAGTGGTATAGTCCAAGGTCCCATCAAAATCAACCTTTTGGGGGGAGGACATCACAAATGTCTTATTAGATTCTACCATTTTAGCAGCTGCTAATGTAAACGTTGCAAGGGTTGTAGACTCAACAATGTGGGGGGCATTCACAAATTCTTCAACCAACCCTAAAGCCAATTTTGAGGGGCCCTTTCCCACATCACTAACCCCAACCACATCTTGGCACAAGGGCTACAACTTAGAGGTGAACTGGTTTGAGCCTTTCTTAATTTCAAACACCACAGGTTTTTGGGTAGATTTAGCCTTTCCAAGGTTTTCCTCAATGCTCTATCAAATTATTTTCATAGCAATCTGCTGAGTATTCAACCTTTGTAACAAGAGGACATTACTAGTAGTATCTTGGGTAGACAAGGGACCTGGGGGGAATAGGGAGGTTTAACAGCCTCCCTCGCCCTAGAACCAACATCGCCACCACTAGGCTCTTCAAGAGCCAGGGCATTGAAAGAGTTCAGATGGGTGAAGCCATAAGAGCTACCATCAGTCGATTCAACATCCATTGGTGGGTTCAAGGTCCCCACGCCATTTTGTGAGAGGTGAAAACTTGTTTCCATTTTTTGCAGCCCACCATCATCACCACATGATAAAGGCGGTTCCTGAGGGTTAGCCATGTCCACTTCGCCCAATGGGGCCAATGCGACATCGCCAACATTGCTACTGGGTTCGGCCTTAGCAAACGACTGAGTGGGTTTAGAGTTTCTCTTATTTTTCATGATAGGGAAATTCCTTCTTAAATGGCCCTCTTTCCTACAAAGAAAGCAAGCGTTAAGTCCGCCCAACACTTCCACTGGGCAAGACATAACCCTCTGCTCTTCCACAATATTCAAGCTATTAGGGATTTCCACACTTGGGTTTAGGGAAACCAGGGCTCTGGCATCAAGATTGGGGAGGATGGCCTTTGTAATATCAATTTTAACAACTTTTCTGACTGGTTCTAAAATTTGCGGGATGATTCTCCAAAATTCAGGCGGCATATTTTTAACAACTACCCATCTGGGGCATGACAAGGCAATAACCTCATCAACAATGGTTGTAGCCAACCATGCTAGAGCATAAAAGGCACAACCCCCCACGTTCTAGTAGGGTTTTGTAAGGACTTTCTCCTGCATAGAGTGGTTCATGAAAAAAACAACAAATAAACACTTTTGTAGCATTCTGTAGTAAGAAACATGAATTCCGAGTTTGTTTTTCCATGTATTTACAAACCAAGAGTCTATGAATCTCCTAGCAGGGATTTTATTAGTCAACCACAACAAAAAATATAGTAGAATTCTTTAACCTTTCCCTTTCATTGCAGATTATTTGTTTCATTTCATTATTTGGAAGCAAGAAATGATCAATAGTGCATTCGGAAGGATACTTACCTTCCTACTTGTCAATGTTGCTACCACCAGCCTCAACAACAAATTTGGCACCTTCAAACATTGAGAAACCTTGCTCTACTAGAGTTTCCTTGAATGACTTTGATAGAGTCGAATGAGAAGGAGTCTAGGGAGGAGCATTTACAGGAGCGTTGGGGGGTATCACACCCCCCTCCATAAATGCCTAAAAACTTCACAGGGCCACAAAAAAAGACCATTGCTAGTGCTGAAAGACGCCAACACTCATGCGAAGGGGAGAAACGAACTTGGAATGAAACAAAACACGTTAGGGAAAATAGAAGAACAAAAAATAAAAATAAACTAAGGGGTACAAGGGATGCCCAATACACAAACCTTGGGGGAGGCCGACCTCCCCGAGCCTCGAGAAACATGCTAGGCATGTCAGAACATATCAACCTTCGGACGTTGTGCCAGTCTCCTTATTGATTTATTTTTAATAATTAAAGGGTGTTTTTTATGTTGACGTATTTTTTTTCATTAATTAATCCCAATTCTTTGGGGTGAGGCCAACCACTCCTCCATTAGGAATCCAATTCTTAATCTAGTTGTGGCTCCTAGTCTAGTAGAGCTTCATTCAAATTTCACCTTCATGCAAATACTTATGGAATTAGATATTTTAGATATATGCCTTGAATAAATTGGCTTAGGGTGGGTAACTGTTCATAAAAGTAATATATGGAATACAAAGGAATTATTTATAATAGTACGATCTTAGGTAAGTAATCATTACATATAAATAAAAATAACTAAAATAAAATTACAAAAAACATTGAGAATTTTTTTTTTACACAATATGTATGTGGGGAAACCTTTTTGAGTAAAATAACCTACAAAACATCATTTATTGAGGAAACTTAAATAAGTATGTATATAAATATAAACGTAATAAGAACCTAGATATTAGATACTATGCACAATGTACCTTATGCTTTATGATTGACTATGTTTAAAGCACTCAAAGGGGTTGGTGAATGCGTCACAACCTTTTGGTTGAGTATTTAATTAATAAATTAATAATTTATTTATAAACACAAACTTTTTAAATTATCACTTATTTTACATTGTAAAGATAAACCTTATAATTTAGAGCCTTATAGATGTTATTTAGGAGTACAAGACATTCAATGTTATTAGAATTTCAATGCATATTAAATGATTACGTTGTACATTCCATGAACTATTTAGATCAATGTTCTGAGTGTAAATGAATGTCAATGGGACATTGGGAGGATGAATTGTTGTTTCAATTTCATCCACATGTGCAAGGTTCTCTAAGGGAGCATAACAACCTATTGGAGTTTTAAGATCTTTATACAACTACTTTATTGTGGTTATGGCAATAATAAGGCAATTAGTGCACTTTATGTGATATAGTATGGACTAAAAAACTATAAGACCTATTAGCCCATAGACCATATTGTATTAGTTTAACCACACAAATTTTTGTTAATGGTCACTTAGATCAAGAGCAAGTCCATAGAAATAGAGTGATTGATCTTGCTCAAGGAAGTGATTCTTTATTCCTTCTTTTTCAAACATATAGTTCCCTTTGTGTAAGGTGACAACACAAAATTAAATTGAGGCACCCAAAAATTCATTTACAAACCCTTCAAAAATAGAATTTTATCTTAATTCATCATTATGCAGAACATTTTCAAAAAAACTTGCATACCCCTTCAAATAGATACAAAGTTTGTTATTTTATTATTAACGTGTCTTTACAATATACAATTTCATAAACAACCTGACGAATAGAAAACGACACTTTATAATTAGCATAAACAAAAAACTATTTAAAAATGTGTATAAATATCTTACAAAATCTATTTCAAAATGTATACAAATGAAACCAAAATTAAAAAAAAAAAAATCTTATAAAAGACACTTAAGAGGGATGAACCAACCAAACGAATATATTCTTGTGACATGAGAATGAACTAACCCTAGTAAAACTAGTGAATTTTCAAAATCCACAAATGTGACAGATAAGATGGCAAGTGGGACAAACGATAATTTTTTTACGAAAAAAAAATTCCCCTTTGCAATTTTTAATTTTTAATTTGCCATATAATAATTTCCTTTTATAAAAAAATCTCATAGCCACGTGGGGCCACCCATCCTCCCCGTACATCATGACTTCCACATAAAATAATAATGATAAAAAGTTTCTCTCAATTTCTTCTTATTTCCTCACATTCCCATGTACCCATATTAGCCACGTATAGGAAGGTTGTGTGATTATTTTTTTTTACAAACTATTTTAAATTTGATTTTTTTTATGTTGATTAGTAAGTTCTTGACTTTTTTAATGCAATTTTTTTGCAACTTGTTATTTGTAAATTAATTTTTAAAAAAATTGGAGCAAATTCTTTTAGAGTTGGTCAATTTTAAGTTGTCTAAATTAGATAAAACAAAAGTGAAAATTAATTTGATTATTTTAGACACAATGGTGAGCTCATACTAGTTTCACCATTCATTCGATATATGAGATACTAATATCTACTCGCCTCATTTTATGACACTATAGCTTTGAGAGCCTATTCAGTTTTTACATAAGCACAACAACTAATCATAAAATTAGAAAAATGAATTAAGATATTGTATGTAATATAACATAGCTTGGTTATAAAGAAAAATCTACAAATATGTAGACTTATCAAATACATGACCCAAGGTTATGACATATTTAAGAGACAAGTTATGTCATGAGCATTGTCCTAAGTGAAGTGAAATATTTATATAAATAGAATTGAATGTGGGTTGATAATATACAATGTTCTTACTCTTCTCTTACTTTCTAGGCACATGAATAAATTGTGTTTCATAAGAGTCACTTGAAGACATGCATAAATAAAGAGCTTTATGCTTAAATATGTAGGATATGCAATTTGAGGTACTACTAAATTGTAACAATAGTACTCATTAAAAAAACTATTGAAATAATACTCTTGTTGAATTGGATCATTTGAGGATTCAAATGAGGACTTTTTTTCAAAGGAATGTAAGGAAGTGGACAAGACCTTAGCATGCAAACAACTCACAAAACCTTAAAGGCCAAACAATATGGTCGAGATGAGAGATATGATACAAAACCAAAAAAAATAGTAAGTAATCAAATCTATAAATAAATTAGAAAATGATATCCTAGAGGAAAAAATAAGGGTGATTAAGGTAGGATGAAAAAGGATCTCACAATGAAGTGCAAAACCATAAATAAGGTATACAATAAAGTATAATCAAAGGGGATTTGAACCCTAGTGAGATCTAAGAAGTAAAATATGTACTAAAAAAAATCAAATTTAAAAACTCTAATAAAAGAAAGACAAACCATATGTCATGTAGGAATGTTGGGCTTACCAATTTATGTAATGAAAAGAAAATGATATCACTATATTTTACCTAAAATAACTAAACAAAAACAAACCCGAAACTTTTAGAGCTAGGACTAGAATAATAAATGCAAAAATTAATTTATGAAATTTAAATAAATTATAGATGATACTTGGCTGAAATGCTAATGATAGAATACTTGTGAAAGATGTCAACTATTGATTCACCAATGTGCTTGTTGAATTGATCTAGCACACAAAACTAGACCTACACTCAAATAAGTGAACTAAAAAGGAATGCATAACTATAGCATATTTTCCTCATCTTGTACTTGTGTGTGAAGTGGGGTAGTGACTATAGACACCATTCAAGGCCCCAAAAAAATTGATTCAATGATAATGTTTCAATATTAAAGAGAGCAAATAAGAATGTAATATACATAAAATGGCGTATGTTGATATATGCTTTAATAATGTAATCAAAATTTAAAATGACACTACCATGATGACATGCAAATAGATTAGAGTTTGCATTATACATATGATTTGAAATGGATAATAAATTTCCTTAAATATAACAACATAATACACAATCACAATGGCTAGTGAAAAGGATTGGCAAAGTTTGAATTGGGAATTTGAATTTTAAAAGTTCAAATTCTAATTTTGTGACAATGAAAACCACCTCAATCAATTTTACAACCATAGGTGTGATCTAAAGTGGTAAATAGAAAATCTAAGACATGGTGGTTGTTCTCTTGGATGATTAATGATATAGTCAAATGCATATACCACTTATAAATTTGTTATTGATAAAGGACACTCTAATCAAAATGAACCCAAAATATGAGAAAAAATGCGAATATATAATTTTCACCATTACAAATGTGTTCTAATTTTAATAAGATAGAAGTATAGACTTAAAATAAATTAAATAAATATTAAATGAAAGTAAATGTAATTTTGAGTGTATAATAATATTATCATTTGTTCAAATTTTTCTAATAAAATATAGTCTCCATTCACAAAGTTTATAAAGACTGTATTACAAAATTTAATGATCATATAATCATATTTAACTATTTTTATCTTAAACTATAATTAAAATTTTAGAAAGACTGTATTACATAAAACAAAAATATTTAGACACGCCTTCAATAATGATGATATATTTTTTCAAAAATAAAATATATTTTTACATTTACAAATGTCACAAAATATTGGCTTTAACAAGCACTGTTGACTGTCCAAGTTAGGCCCTCTATAATTCCGTTATTAACGGAAGGGTGGACACCTGAGTAACAATAGCATCTGATGAAACTCTGGAACTCAGCAGATGCACTGGCGGGCGCAGATGGCGGCTCTCCAAAACATATGGCACACATGAGTGCAGGCCAATCCGCCTGCTCTCCGGCTCCTAGAAACAGGAAATGACCCACATAGAATTCCAACAGTGTCATTCCCAAGCTCCAGATGAATTAATTAAATAATTAAAATTAGAACACAAATTTAGACAATTAATTAAATAAATTATAATTATAATTAATTAATTTAGGAGTATTGATGTGTAGGGGTTTGATGACAACAAATTTTTTGAGACAATTTTGGGTGTTTATACTTTGTCCTTTACAACAATGTTGTGACTTAGTAGAAGCAATTTTCTTTCAAAGAAAATAAAACATAGCACTTTTTGGGATGAAAAGGGGAGTAACATGTGGTAAAACTTGGGACATCAAATTTTCCATCTCGGATGCAAGTAAGAACTTGAAAACACCTTCATTGAAAGGTTTTTATTTGAACGAAGGTACACCAAAAAGTGCCTTCCTTCGAAGGTTGAAAACTTCGAATGAAGGTAATTTCCAAAAATGGAAAAAAGGGACTTGTGAATGAAGGTCCCTTTTTATTCCTTTTATGGAAATTTTCAAAAATAAAAATAAAAAGGGACTTTTCTTTGAAGGTCCCTTTTTTCATTTTTGGAAATTACCTTCATTTGAAAAAAAAATTACATTTTTTTGTGGGAATAACATACCTTTGAAAAAAGGTCCTTGAATACCTTCGGATGAATGAACCTTCGAATGAAGGGCCTTAGGTAGACAGTTTCAATGTCTGCTTCCAATTTTCCTTTGAAATTCCACTTTCAAACCTCTAGTTGGACCTTCAAATGGAATTAAGTTGACAAGATAATTTGCAAGATTGTAGTCCTAGAAATGAGCTTTCCAACAATTATAATTTTAATATATTTTTATTTTATTATGTATTTATTTTCTATTTTTTATTGAACATGTGTTTTTCATCAAATACCAAGTTCTTTGTTCTACACATGTGGAAAAATAGTAAAATATTGAGAAAATTTTCTAAAAGATATCTATGCACTAGGTATTGATGTCCTTGTTTCAGCCAAAAAAATTGAATTTCGAATAAACAAAATAAGTTATGCATTATGACATATACTTAATTCCAAATTATAATTACCTCGACTTCAAAAATTAATTATTATATATATATATATGCAACAAAAAATTATGAAAAAGTATCCATGCACTAGATATTGATGTTAAAAATCTATATTGTAAAATTATAATTTTTCATCCTTTCTAAAAAAAATTATACGTTGCGACATAAGTGTCACTTTTTAAAAATGGTATTTCTATAAAAAAAACAAGTTATTAATAGTTATGTAAAAAAAAACATTTTTTTTGAAAAAATTTAAAATGTATATTTAGAATCTACATAAAAATCCACAAATTACTAGTTCACATCATCTTCAAATTCTTAATATTTTAGCTACTATAGGTCTTAGAAATGAAGATTTAGTTTAAAATGTTGATTTCAATGTCCTACTTTGGCCAAAAAGTGTGACTCATTATTGTGGGATTACACATGCCCTAGTTAGTCAAAGAATTATGAAAAGAAGATAGAGGGATTATGCTTGCTCTAGAGGTTAGTAGGGAAAAAATGCATGGATGAGCTCTCAAAAGAAGAAATGGAGAGAAAAATATGGTAGAGGATGGAAAATGAGGAGAAAAAAAACAAAAAGGAAGAAAAATGATAAAAATAAAGAAATAATATAAAAAGAGTGAAAGGGGTGAAAATTTTATTTGGAGGAAAATATTAGGGTTTTGGGATGAATAAATAAGTGTAGGGGTGAAAATATCCCTTAACACCTAGACATAGAGTAGAGTAAAGCTAGGAAACAATGAAAACAAATAATGCACAAGTAGATCACCACCAAGCAAAATGAGTGTGATAGCACGTCAATGACCAACAAATGTAGGTGCATTGGTACCATGCAATAAAATCTAACCTTAGGGGTTTATTTATTGTTATTAATTGGGTAAGAAAAGTAGATTAGTGCATGGGTTAGAGTGGGTTTAGAATAGTGGTTTACACTTTATTAGAGGAAGGAAATTTCGCTTTTTTTTTTCACCATATTACATGGGTTCGACCGAACCATTTCTTTGGTTCGGCCGAACCCATGCTTCGACCGAACCAAAGAAACCCTAAAAAAAAACAATATTTAAATAGGTTCGGTTGAACATGGGTTTGACCGAACCCCTTAATATGACAAAAAGAAAAAATTCGTTCATTTTACCCTGTCACTTTTACTACTTGTTTTACCAGTCACTATCCCTACTGTCCCTGCTGCGTGCGGCGACCCGAGAGTGTGACAGCGACCAAACGAAGGTGTTTCTTTCCGACCAAAGCAAATTTGAGTTCGTCTATTCAAAATTCATCATTCCAGTTTGCATATCAAGCACTATTGACAGGTTAAAATAAATTCAAATTGCATTTGTTTGAAAGTTTTTAAAGCATTTTCAATATAGTATTTTGCTTCCCTATCAAAACTATCAACTATCTGTTAGGGGATGAGAGGTCTATAATTTAAAAATACACCCATTGAACTTGCATTTATATTTGGCATGTATTTTAACTTGTTCAATTTTTTAAAATCAATCCAAGGGTTTGAGTAAAGAAAAATGAGTTTCCTCCCAAAGTTAGTGCAAAGAAACATTATAATGGCTCTCAACATAGTCTAAAAAATGGAGATAAATAAATTCCTAAAGACTAGAAGTGTAGGGGTCAAGGTCACAAAATAATTTTAAAACTACAAATTTAGGGTCAAACTTGTAGATGAAAATGCAAATTTCATACATGTAGGAGTGAACCATGAAATTCATAGCTTGGTTTGTTAAGGTGTCATAATATTAAATCTTATAAAAAATCAAGAATCATATCATTGATTATGTACATTACAATAAAATATCTCCATATAACAAATGAAGCTAAAAACCCTAACCCTCTTTGTCAATTCTATAGTGTGCTTGCTACATGAGTAATTTTTTTTATGAAAACCATGTTTAGGAATGAAAATATCCAATCCCTTATGCTTCTAAACTAAAGTTTGCAATGCTTATGGTTCTTTTGGCCTTATAGATTCTTGAATCATTTTATAATATAAAACCTACATATAACCTACTTTGGCTCTAATAATTGTAAACCCTTTAGGAATTCTAAATTGTTGCATCTTGTCTTGATTTTCCCACCATTGTTATTCCTTTTGAAATTTTTACAAATTAGGCAAAGAATCCTTGCACTTATATAGAGGATCCTTAGGTATGTTCTTAAAATTATTTAAGGTTAAATGACTTAATCTAAAATAAAGGCATATACGGATCTCTTGCAATTGTAACCTCTTTACTAGTGTTCAAACATATTTGATACCTTGATGGCATGACATAGATGATGTTGCTTGATATTGTTTTATCCATGGATACCCAAGTAAAATATGAGATACATCTAAAGAACAAATAATATGACATAGAATAAGAACTTCCCTCATCTTTTAGACCAAAAAATTAAGGTAAAATAATGTATCCTATAGTTTCAATCAACATATCATTAGTCAATTTTAAATAAACCCTCAAATATGCATATGCTTGTTTATAAAATGATGATAAAACAAAAATTATTCAATGCATACATTTTATTGGTGAGTAAGATCAATAAACACACCCTTACATGGTTCATGATCCACACAAAACCAAATGACCATTATAATTATTTGGTAATATCTCACAATGTGAAAAAGTGTCAAAAAAATTAGCATACCTAAACCGTAAATTGACTTGTCATAAAGTGGGTGGGTAGCTTAGTGGTGGAGATTTGCATCCTAACTAGTTCATGGAAATTTCAACATGGTATTAGAGCCAAGCTAGGTGCATTTGACACCTATGTTGTGGCTCAAGGGAGTGTGTTGGAGAAATGATACACACCTAAGCCATAAAAGGACTCATCACAATGTGAGCCATTATCTCAATAGTAGAGCATCCTAACACCAAATGGGAGGTCCTAAGTTTGAATACTGGTTAGTCCATAGAAATTTCTATAAAAGTCAATCACTAGTACATAAGAAGAAGAATAAGTACCCTTATCATTTTTATTAATACCAACAAATCATTCCTTACATACATAGGTGAATCAATGATTTCAAGCTCGTCAACATGTATATGTACCTCAATCTCATGACCCTCATATAAAACCATTTTATTAGATTTATTTAGTGTTAAAATATTTAAATTTTCATTAGGAGGAACAATCGAAGGATTGAACCCAATATTAACCCCCTCAACCTAATTTTTTTATGAATCAAATCCTTAATCAATTATTCCTTAATCCCATAAAATGTTGAGTATAATTACAATTAACTCTACAATTTAATAACAAAATTCTTTCTCATTATATCTTTTGGGAATAACTTTAGATTTATCTAATGGCCTAATAGGAGGAAGTGTAATCATGCAAGCACTAAGTAAATTTTGAAGCACATTTTACAAAGGAAAAAAAAGTTGGTGGCTTTAGAGTCATAATATTAGAAACATTTATAATGTATAGTTTGTACAATGGTCATTTCCATTATTTTTTACTATCCTTTTGGAAATAATTTTTCTTTTCAAATTTACAAGGGTAGGATGATGTAGATGAAGCATTAGAAGATCCATAATTAAGTGCGGTAGCCTCTAACAACTTTAGTTCTTAACATTCATCTCACTTGCACATGAAAATGTTAAAAATGTATATACTTTGTAGATCCTTGTTTACAGTCAAAAAATCTAAAATAATAAACTTCAATCCAACATTCCCAATATTTGCATTGACCAATTTCAATATTAAAAAATAGACCCAAATGGAAGATAATACTATTAAATTTCATGGGAAGAACTTAGCCAATAACTTATCATCATACACAAATTCCAAATATGTATTACTAAAGAACCTTGACTGTGTCATGGGATCTCCTTTAACATTGTGCATCTCAAATCTAGGATCCAAAAATCCAACAAAAAATGGATATGTAAAATTTTCAATAGAAATTGAATTGTGTTTGATTTTTATATGTATGTCTTTTTTTGTTTCCATTAGGTAGGGAATCAACATTACTTTTCATCTCAACAAGCCTTTAAACATTAATGTCAAGGGTAGATAGAGGCACACTAGGATTAAGGACATGAATGAAAGTGGCAAGATGAGAAATGGAAGGTCATGGTGTATAAATTTGTCATGACATAATAAATGAGTGTGGAGTGACAAAGACTTGCGTAGGAATATCACAGTGAGGGGAACATGGGAAGTGTAAACAAAACTAATGAGAACTAATGTGGAGACAAGAGAACTATGTGCATCATAATAAGTAAGCATGAAAGAGATGAGATCTAGGAAAAGGGAGAGGGATATAGAATTTGGGGAGATTTGGTGGAAGGAGAAATAAATTGCATAAGATAGATAGGAGTAAAACAATAAGGAGGAATACATGAAGAAGAAGCTTGGGATGGAGGGAAAATGGCACATCACTCAAAGGGATTTTTGAGCTTATCCTTTTACCTATTTAACTTTAAGTACATTCTTTCCACATGGCTTATTAATCAACATAGTATATGAAGGAGATCAATCATTGTACTAGGATTAATATTACTAGCCAAATTTGCAAGATCCAAAGAAAGGTTGTGTGCATCAAAGCTATATCTTGATTACCATTTTCTCAACAAGGGCCTCATGGTCAAATGATTCTTCTCCATTATGATAAATTTAGTATCATGCATATTCCCAATCATACCAATTTTAGCTTGATTCACAACCATGGTGGGATTGAACTATGACTTCTTATAGTTAGGAAAAGAGGATGATTTTGGTATTAGAAGGAAATAAGGATCGAACAATGTTTAGATTTGATTAAGAAATTAGACAATGAGAAAGCACTTAAATCTAAAAACTAAATAAGATTCAAGAAAACCTTTAAACTACTTGGGTATCAAAGAATGATTTACATAATAAAAAGTTGAAAATCTACAAGTAGAAATACCAAGTTACAAAAACAAGAATAATCGTTATGGTAATAGAAAGAGAAAATGCTTCCTCTTTAAAAACATGTTTATTAAGAGTTCTAATTTACATAGTGTTGAGGAGCACATAATATAATAAACATGATTCAATTACCAAAACATTAAGTATGATGATTGGGATGAGAGGATCAACTTGGGGAGGATTATTATAACATCATTAGTTGGAACTTTTTAATTTTAACGCTTTGTGTTCCGTGTCCTTTTTAATGTTCTTAATTAGAGTGCGGATGATGTTAATATACATTTAATGATGCATTTTGAAATTTATTTAGTAAAGGTCTCATTTTGTACATCTTTAGTAATTGTATAAAAATTTGGAATATTTTGGTTAATACATCTTATTGGAAAACCATTCATTGAAATTTTTTGAAGTCCACAACCGAATGGTTTGTGATGACCTCTTTCCTTCAAGAATTTCTATTATGCTCATCAATTTCAAACCATTTTGGGGGTCTTGAATGTTTTTAAATTTTAACAAACTCATTACAAAAAGATGGATTTTGAATTTCTTTTTCTTTTTCACATTTAAGTTCTCTCTTCTTATATAATTTGGAGACACAGAGTTTCATTGGTTCATGTGAGATATTTATAACAAGTATGCAATGAAGTCAAACTTTATTAGATTTGATTCAAGTAATATGACATATTTATTTTGCTTTCCAATCTATAATTTTTTTATGTTCTCAAGGCTATATAATTGAAGTTCATTTATGTTAACAACTATTAGATTAAATATTTTTATCCTCAATTATTTTCAAATGGTTTTATACTTTAATCTTTGTATTCTTATTCTTTCTTTCATCGTTTCATTTAGAATTTGAGCCATTTAAGGATGCTATGTTATAGATTATAGTTGTCCTCCAATTCTTTTTAAATCAAGTTAATAGTATGAAAATATTATTGATGAGTAGATGAATTATTACAAGTTCTATTTTAGATTTGTATTCTTTTTATCTAGATATATTATTTACCAAAGTCTCATTGTTTTTTAGGTGTATTGTATGTA
>VDFB02144740.1:0-17152 GCA_007258455.2 Sequoia sempervirens | reverse complement strand
ACATGGGTAATGTTAGGTTCTTTATTAGCTTTCCAACGATGTAATTTTTTTCACTTTCTCACAATGTTAAGCCTTTCATCCATAATTTCTTTTGTTTGTATGTTCGTTTTTCTTCAAAAAGCAGTGTTTGGTATTTTTTTCACTATAAATTAACCGTTCATCAAAATCTGAAATAAATTACATTTTTAGAAACTAGACTCCATTCTACAAATTTAAAATTTAAAAATTAAAAAAAAAAAAAATCTATTACTTTCAAAAATTTCTAGGAGGAGCATGGCCAAATTCTACTTCTTTAGGAAGTTCCACTTAGAAAAATTAGTATAAAATCAAATATTCATTAAAAAAATTACCGCAAAATCATGCATCCACTAAGCATATTGTTAATAGCTAACTTCTGACCATATGCAATTTTAAAAAATGTACAAAAAATTTCATTGTGCGAAATGGTATGTGATGTTATTTATGTTTTTCCACAAAACATCAATAATAATTTTAGGTGGTACATCCTCTCTTTTAAACCCCTAATCTCAAACCATTTCTTTAAAAATAAAATTAGTAGTTTAGGAAAGAAAACCTCGAGCACTTCGATCCTCTTGTTTTTTGTTCCATCTCAAAATTTTTGAGTGTAGCTATCCTCAATTCCACATCCACAATGATTCTCGGGATTTCCAGAAGTGGCCACATAAGCCCCCCTTTTTGGGGAACCATCTTGGTGCACTTACCTCTTCCTAATTTCTTATTTGCACTTCTTGTTAGTTGCCTACCTGTATCTATGTCCTGAATTGAAAAACTGGTTTTTTCTGCTCTTTTTTGTTGGGATAAAGCATGAAAAAACTTTATATTATGATCTCCTTCTCTCAACCATAACTCTATTGATTTCTGATGCCAATAAATTTCCTCTCTTTTTCCCAATTCTTCCCAAATCAGTTGTAGATTTTTTTGTTTTTCACATGAAGATGAATCCATCCCATTCTAAATTATATGTTCATGAACTTCTGCTAATTTTTTTGCTACTTTCTCTTTTTGTTCATAAAACATTTTTGAACACTTGCACATTCCATGTTTTGATCTGCCCCTTAATATACTGCAATTTCTTAAATAGTTGAAAAATTTTAGTGCCCCTTTGATATGGTGCACTCACCCACCATTTTCTTAACAAGGGTAAGAACAATGGATGTCTGAACCACATCTTCTCAAATTTGAAGGAAGGCTTTTGTTGTGGGATCATATTCTCGTTCATTATCAATAACGAAATTGCATAGTGATCCGAGCATACAAAAGGCAGTATTTGTGAGGATAAAATGAAAGGCTTCGAACCCAATTAGGAGTAGTCAAAAATCTATCTAGGCGCACAACTATTTGTGAAAAATATCTTCTCTTGTTCATCCAAGTGAAACTTCCTTTCTCTAGCAACACATCCCTTAATGAATTATTCACAATAAAATTCTCAAAATTTGCCATTGTTTTATGAGGTGGAAAAAACCTCCATGCTTCTCATTAAGAGATATTATAGCATTAAAATCCCCGGCCACTACCACCTTCTCATTCCCCAAACAAATACCTCAATGATTCTCATTAAGAGATACTACAACATTAAAATCCCTAGCCACTATCGCCTTCTCATTCCCCAAACTCTGAATAATATTTGTTAGATTATCCCACAATCTTTTCTTGCCTTGAGTTTCTATTGGTCCATAGACATTAATGAGTCTGAAGCATAAGTCAAAAGAATCTACTTTTGTTAATTGCCAATTATTGTCCCATCCCAAAGCTTCTACTGCTACTAACTTGGAATTCCATAATGTAATTAATCCTCTTGATGCCCCTTGTGGTGGGACATGAAGAGACTTCCATTTTCCCCATTTTATTACTGTCGCTTTGTAGGAGTATGTTGATAAATTTGTCTCTCGCATCACTACCACATCTGCCCCACATGAGTCAATCTGACGCTTGACATGACCTCTCTTGTCAGAGGCATTGATGCCCTTGAAATTCCATGAAATTATCTTCATTGTGCTTGAGGAGAGCAACATGCTCTCCTCGACCTCTTGTTAACTGAAAATATTTCATCTAATGTAGTCTGCATCCCTACCTCAATTTCCTCCTGTAATTTTTCTATTTTAGATTTCCTCCCTCTTTTGCCTAGGGTTTTCTTGATAGGAAGCTGACTAATAAGCAATTGAGCTATGGATAAAGTTTGGGAATAATCAAATTGATACACCATATCTTCCTTCATTTCCATTTTATCATTCACACCTACCTCAGACTACAAGTCATCCTTAGGGATCATTGGAAAATGATCATCCTGTAGAGGATTTGACCTTTCCTCTGCTACCACTTCTTCATCGAGGAATTCATCTACAATCTCATCAAATAATTCTAAAACAGTTGATGTAAGAAATTTTTGAGAAAGTACCTCCACCTGAGAAGAAGCAAACTGGTGTTCTAAGCTTAGATCTTGTGAATCCCATTCTCTTGCAAGTACCTCCAACTGAGAAGAAGCAAAATGTTGTCCTAAGCTTAGATCTTGTGAATCCCATTCCCTTCCAATATTTGAAAGGCCTCCCATGCCAGGTTTATCATTCATCTCATTTAAAAGATTGTGTGTGACTAGAATAAATGGCTTGTTACCCAATGAAGTGCATGAAATCTGGATTGGAAATCCATTGAACATAAATTGGCAGACTAATGTTACTAACTAATCAATTGAAAATGCTTCTTTAGATGGAAAATTCCCAAAATCACCCTTTCTCTATTGATAAACTTGCCCAACCTAAACATTTTCCTACAAATGAGAATGAGAAAATTTCAAATTGATCATGCTTAGACTTGCAATTTCTAAATTAGCTTGATGCTGTGAGATAATTTTTTTTTTTTTGGATCATTCCTATTTGCCTATCTCTTGTCACTTCATTCTCTATTCGCTTATTAGGCATACGTGATAAAGTTTTAGAATTTGGAGATTGCAAAAAAATCTCTTTCTTTTGACACCTGGCAATATTAGGGAAAACAAATTTCAAATGCTCCATAGAGTGACAAATAGTGCATGTATTTTGTTGACTTTCTACTGCAATCTCTTGAATCCATGAGCCAAACTTAGAGTTTATATGGATTTGGTCAGGGAATGACTTTGTAGTATCTAGCAATATGCAAACCCTAACATGCTATGTGAGATTATCATAAAAAACTTTATCATGCTGAAGAAAAATGGCAATATGATTCTCCAAGATTTTAATCAACTTAAGTTCCCTATACTCCAAAGGTAAAGCTTTTAATTGAACCCATACTGGTACAAATTTTGACATAAATTGACCTGTTAGTAAACCAGGGATTCATGCATAAACCCAAACCTTCATATATCCAAGATTTCACTCTTTAAATGACATCTCTCTGATCTTTTGAATGAAAAAGTACAAAAGAAATGCCCTCCTTTCAATATAAATAGAAGACTTTTGAAACCCCTTCCCATTCGTCATATAAAAAATCTTTCAATGTATGTATATCTAGAATAAGGTCCCAAAACTTATAGATTAAGGCCTGGTGGTGAAGGTACTGAATTTGATCTTGCAACAAGTCCTCTCAAAAAGTAACACTGACAATAGTCTTTTGCTCCAGTCCCTTTTGGCTTTTGGTGGTTTGCTGCTCTATAGCTTCAGACGAGGAAATGGCTTGCAACTTTTGATGCATATTTGTCCTTTCACCTTCCCCTATGGCCTTCTTCTTAGTTTTTTTCTTATTGGACTTTTTCTTTTTCTTGTTGGGTTTAACTACCCTTGCCTGATTTTGTGATTCTTGCATTTTAACCCAGACCTTCCCAAACTCATTATGCTTCTTAGCATGTGCCAGTTGGTTCACAAATTCACTATTTTTTGGTTTTACATGTTGCAAAAATTTCTTTGAAATATATTTATGATTATGACCATCCATTTTTGCATCCTGTAGCTGGGGCTTTTGTTGCTATTTCCCTCAAAAATCTATATTTGCATTTTGAGCTTGTGCTTTTGTATATTCATTTTTTCCCAACCTTGCACGTGTCTTTTTCGTTGGATTGAGGGGATCTACTAAATGATTTGGGACATTGGTTGCATGGGATTGCTTTTGACCTTGAATATTATTCTCCACTAGAACCCTAACCCCTTCACTTTCCTTTCTTTGATTGAGCCTATAATCAGCTTCAGTTTCTTTGTACAATTGATTCAGAAACCTCAAATTTACCTCTCGTTGTTTTCCTTGGAAATCTTCCCTGGGCATGTGCAGTCTATCATTTTCATAAATATAAAAAATGGCCTGCTTTGTCTTATTCAAATGCCGACTATAGTGAAATGGCACCCAATTTGGTCTTTTAAATCTATGCTTGATAAGAGGCTCCCCATGTCTTGCATGATACCTTTTTGAATTTCCTGTGGGGCCTTGAGTAGAATAAACCTAATTTATGTAACCATTGTTGGCAGAATGAGACAAATTCTTGTCCCTTTCTGAAAAATGACCGTTGGGTAGCCATTGTCGCTCAACCATGCTTATCAATTGTAAAAATGTCCCACAATGATATCTTCTAAAATTTATCTAACCTCCTAAATATTTTAAATATTGTACAAATATAAAAATGCATTTAGGGAAAATATGAAATACATTTCCAAATGTTTATAATAAAAAAAAGTTTAATTCTTTCTTTTGATTGGTTGAGGCACGTCAACACAACATCATGACAATTCAATCGCCCATCACCAGTTTTGAATGGAGAGGGAGGAGGCAAGCAACAATGGCTTGAGGGATTGCAATGGCTTACATCTACATTGGAAAATATTTCAAACAAATATTTGAATTCACATTTCAGTTTATTAAATGCATTTAAGTCTCCATCACGCAACACACATTTGAGAGAGCTTTTCATTTCCTAATAGCGATGGTAATGAGGGAAGAAATGGCTAAAATTATATCGCCCATCGCTGATTAATACTTCCTTTCTCTTGCCAAACAATGATTTGTTTGGTTCTGGTGATGGTTTACATGAGAAGGTCTGATTTTTTATTAGATGCACCAAAAAATTTCCAGCGCATACCTCAAGGTAGCATATTAGTAAAGGCATTGATTAAAGAAAAAAATTGATGATACTAAATCATACGGTGGCCTAAGTCTCATCGCTCATTGTTGTTATGAGACTCCTTTTGTCTTTCAAAACAACAATGTGTTGCTTGCTTGTGATGGCTTGTGAAGGACTATTTTTCATGCAAGTAAACTCCATCACATACTTCAAAGGAAATGCATATTTGAATGGGAAGGCTCAAGTAATTGTGTGACATGAATAGCACATGCACTACAACCAACATTTACCACATGGAGGAGCATTTTGAATGGGTTTACACCATAAAATGAGCATAAAATAAAATCACATTTTTGGGTAAATAGCAGATTTTTGCACACATTTACATGTAGGAAAATGTCTTCTCAACTTCTAGAAAGGTGCCTTAAAAATTTCTTATGCCCAGGAGATAATTTTAACTGCATTTTATGTATTTTTTGGTTTCCTGTGAGCCAAAACATAGCCTGTAGATGCATTTCACAATTTTCTATTTTTGGGTTTCCATTGTTGGGGCAATTGGATCTTATTTCTAACCTGCAAGTGAGTTTTAAAATTTGTGAAGTGGAGATTGATCATGTGCAGAGATTTCATGCAAAGTATTTGTGCCCTTTTCTAAGGTGCAAATGGTGGTCTTTACCTTCTAAAAGATGTCCAAATTAAGTAAAGCTTTGTCTTTAGTGATGGTAAAGTAAAGATGGTAATTATTAGGGAAATGGATACCAGCTAATTTTTTTACAAAATGTCAAACTGGATGCAATGGAAAATGAATATTTTTAAAGGTTAAAATGCAAGTTTGAAAAGCATTTTTAATAGTTGGGTAAGTGGGTTTTGACCCAGAGGTTATTAATTTTCACTGTTAAGTGAAAATGGAGCTAAAAAATGGGTTTTTACATGCAAGTAATTTGTATGAGAATTTCAAATGAAGGTAGATTGAAGAGGGAAGATGAAGAGTGAAAAGAATATTCTAAATATCAGTTTGTTGTTGATTAGGGGTGTAGAGGTGTGTCACCTTGGATTTATTTCTAGGGATTTTCCATTGTCTTCTCCATTCTCTAAAGGGAGAAGCAGTTTCATTGTGAGGGGTCTCTTTTTTGTGTTCAATTGATTCTAGATTGTAATCTAAGCACAGAGAAAATAGTTTAAGTATGATAATAGGTTTTAGAGTTGAATATTTTGAGAAAATTTGATGATTTTATGGTAATTCTAGTATCTTTTGAATAGACATGGATGGATTTCTGAGTTCACATTCTCTCCATTTGAAATATTCTCATAGATTATTAATGAAAGTATGATCAAGGGTCTTTCATTAATCTCTATTATTTTCCCAATGGTGTATGGTTTTATTAATGGCTCTGTTTCAAAGAACCAATTAAATTACTTTAATTAGAGCATAGATTTGTGTGAGTATTTCTTGGATCTGATAATTAGTTATGAATTTGAAGTATAGAGTGTATATATTGTAATGCAATTATGTAAATGCTCATAAATACTTGGGTTAAATTTTGTCATGCAATATCATTTGTGATAAATTAGACTCCTCACCCTATGATTAGGCACTAATTTAGTAATTGTTTATGAGATTGTAGCTCCAGGGGATTATTCACCTCAATTGAGAACAAATTCACAAAGGCTACACTTTGTTATCTTTTATTTGTTGAAGTTTCATGTTGTATTGCCCATTCTCATGCTTTAGATGTTAAATTTTGTAAAGAATCTCCCACATTATTGAGACTTTTCATCTATTAAGAAAATTTATGAGAATGAATCTACTATTTGCAAAGTACATGTTTAATTGATAGGGGATCTTAAGTACTTTATATAGGGAGGCCCACCTAGGTTTTGTAGAGCTTGAACTATAGGGGAGAAAATTATGAGATAATTATCTCGTTTGTTGGCCAAATATCTCTTTGAATATGGGCATAAGACATGGCACACCTTTAGGGTTCAATATCATGTAGATTTGGGAACCAACAGGTCCTTACGCCATAATGTTCTTTTCTAGATCCCATTCTCAACATAGAGCTCCTAAAACCATGATTCCCTCTTCTTCTAAAACCAATACAATATCAACTTTGAATGGGTATGGACACTACTCATGTCAATACAATAGGGAAGCATGCCATAATTGATATTGTGATAACTAGTACTAGCTTAAACAATAAATAACTATTATTTATGGTGCAGTCATAGTAGGAAGGTTCCAGAAGGAACATACTGAATCGTGCAACAATGAGCCAACACAACGAAAATAACAAAACAATTGATGTGATAACATGAAATCTCATTGAATCAACAATATTACTTGCAACATATACCTCATGGGTGGATATCCAAGGCTCACATGCCTTGCCTCAAGGGTTTTCAACAATACAACTAGCCTATAGGCCTTATTACATGCCCCCGAAGGGTTTATGCAAAAACATAATGAATCTAAAATATCTAACTTAGAACTGATCTAGAACTGATGATCTATAATGAATTAAAATGATTATAAATAGGATTCCCAAGCTCCAATATAGGTTTGCATTGGCCACAAGGGTTAATAACCTAATGAATGATCAAATATGAATGTCAACCTCAAAATAAGAAGAATTAACTCAATGTGAAAAGTATGTCTTGCGAATATCTCCAAGATAGGTCCCAATGAACCTAAGATGCTTGTATGATGTCCCATTAGGCTCGACATGATCTGGAATAGGTCCACACTAAGAAATCTAGACCAGGTCATCCCCAATGCTCTGATTGGTAAACACAGTGAAATTCTAAGAGTGATAACTTTCAACAGACAACTACAAATGATGTGAAATTTGGATATGTGATAGATGTTGATGTGTATGTCCTACATCCTACTCTGTGATCCAAGAAAAAACAATGTGGTAAAATTCAAAATGAACTACTAAAATATTCTACTGAATGTAATGCAAGAAGATGACTATTTTTGGTTGACACATGATTGCTTTACAACCAGGGATGCCCCTACATCAGACACCCAGGGTTGGAAGAAAAGTGAGTCCCTTACTTTCTAAGGCTAAGAGGAAAACCAAGACGGTCCACCTCAGCCTGAGAAATCTATGATGAATTCTCCACTGGTCTACTTTTCCACTTCACAAGATATTCTTTGTACTGCTTGTTCCAAGTGCTTCTTCTGATTCTAGTATCCAAAATTTGCACAATCTCCTCCAATTCCTGATGTGGTAAGTGTTCCTTCAAATTTATTTCATCACCACTACCACTCGACTATCCTTCATGAAATTCATATATGTATACAATTTATTGAAAATAGGTGATATACCTAAGTCTCTAGTAACTCCATTTTATATGCATTTCTAGAATCAAACTTCCTAAGTATCTTACATGGTCCAAACTTCCTCATCTTCAACTTATTGTATGTACCAACTAGAGAGGTGCGGATCATCATGGAAAAATAGGCCCTTAAGTGGCAAAAATTTAGAAAAATTAGAGTTAGACAACTTGGCAGTAAAAATTTGAATAAATTATCTATATTATTTCAAAAATATGTAAGAATAGAATTTGTAGGAAATTGAATGTAGTTTCTAAACTACTAGGTTTGTTTTTAAAAAAATCTATTTGGTGAAAATTTGAAATTTCAATGTAGTACTTAAATTTGGGGAAAAATAAGAAGTAGGTGTCTCGTTAACCACCCTAACCACAATAAATGATAATATTTTAGATATAAGTAGAGGACTCATGTGCGGATGTGATGCATATTTTTTGTAATTTTTTTCTAAGTAAATAATTAATTATGATTTTTTATTATAAATTTTAAAATATAAAACTTCCGTATGCGACCACCTTAACTTGATCAAAACTTCGTATGTGTGAAGCATGAATGTGATGCATGTTTTGATTCAAAAATGTGATACCATTTGAAAGATATAGATTTTTCAATCAATCTCTTCAATCAAGACTCTAGTCACAATTTCAATAGAAAATGAATAATAATAACTTATTAAATTCAAAGTAAAACATAATTTATAGTGGTGGAAGCGAGAATCTCATTTAAAACCCTTTTTGTTTCATCAATTTTGGGTTAAAAAGTTGTCAACCACAAACCCATCATATTGCCACTTTTGGCCCATCATGATCCACATACTCTAGAAATCTCTCCTTCCTTAAATATCCCATCACTTCACCTCCAATAGAAAATTCCTTATGACTTCAGTGTTCATCTGTTTTCTCCTTATACTTGTCATTCATGTCTCCCAAATGCTTTCGGACTTGATTATGCAATGTCTCCATTAAATATACAAACTCTGCTACCTTTGCATTCCTTTTACTCTCCATACTAATGTCTCTTAACTCTGTAAATCCTCTAGGATTTACTCCAGTAACAATCTGAAATGGTGTCTTCCTTGTACTCCAATTCACTAAATCATTGTATGCAAACTCTACTTGTGGTAAAACTATATCCCAACTTCTTGGCTTATGTCCAACCATACATCTCAACAAGTTACCAAAACTTTTGTTCACTACCTCTGTCTGTCCATCCATCTGTGGGTGATATGCTAAACTGAACTTCAAATTTGTCTTCATCTTCTTCTACAATGTCCTCCAAAAGAATCCAATGAATTTAGTGTCTCTGTCCGAAATAATAAGCTTAGGTAATCCATGTAGTCTCACAATCTCCTTGAAAAATAAGTCAACAATATGCACAACATCATTAGTCTTCTTACAAGGAACAAAAAGTGCCATTTTAGAAAATTTGTCCACAACTACCATAATAGAGTCATAACCTCTTTGTGTTCTTGATAATCCCAATATGAAATTCATGCTCAAATCTTCCCAAGGTCTCTTTGGTACTGTTAAAGGTGTATACAATCTAGTATTCTTACTACTCCCTTCTACAACTTGACAAATTTTTCAATTTTAAACATATTCCCTTACATCCTTATATATCTGCGGCCAGAAATAATGTTCACTCACTAAAGCTACTATTTTATTCACTCCAAAATATCTTCCTAAACCTCCACTATTCTTTTCCTTGATCAAATTCTCCCTCATTGAACTCCTCAACATGCACAATTGATTTCCTTTGAATAACATATCTTCTTGAATGAAATAATCCAACCATTGGCTTTGGTCTATCACTGCTAATTCTTTACATGCTCTCCATGCTTCACCAAAATTTGCATCATCTTCATATACATATATGCTTCAACTCATCAAATCCCAATACTTGCACTCTCATCTAGATGTCAACAAATTCCTCCTTCTACTCAATGCATATGCAACTTTGTTTAACTTTCCACTCCTATCCTTCAACACAAATGTATAGCTCTACAAGAATTCAATCCATCTCATATGTCTCTGATTCAACTTTCCTTAACTATTCAAATACTACAAAACTTGATGATCTATATACAACACAAATTTCTTAGGAAACAAATAATGTCTCCACTTCTTGAAAGCTTGAATTATGGTATAGAATTCTTGATCATAAACTGAGTATCTTCTTGTGGCATCATTCAACTTCTCACTAAAATAAGCTATAGGTCATCCTTCCTAACTCAATAATGCTCCAGCTGCATTTTCAATTGCATCACAATCAACTTGAAATACCTTGTCAAAATCTAGTAGTGCTAACACTGGTTTCTCTGTCACCTTTTGTTTCAATAATTCAAAACTCTTTTGTGATCTAGATGTCCACTTATAATCCTTCTTGTCTCCTCTCATTGTCTCTGTCATAGGGTTACAAACACTACTGAAACTCTTGATAAACTTTCGGTAGAAACTAGCTAATCCATGGAATGATATGACTTCTCCAATGTTTATCGATGTAGGCCAATCTAGAATTGCTTTCAATTTCTCAAGATCCATCTTCAATCCTTCAACAAAAATCACAAATCCAAGGTACACTAACTCTTTCTTCATGAAACTACACTTTTTGACATTAATCAAGAACTTCTCTTCTCTCAACCTTTGCAATACTTGCCAAATATGCCATAAATGTTCTTCTTTAGTCTTACTGAAAAATCAGAATATCATCCAAGTAAACAATGATAAAATTACCCAAAAATGTCTTCAATACCTCATTCATCAATCTCATGAAAGTGATCGGTGCATTAGTCAATCCAAAAGGATTTACTAACAACTCATGCAATCCTTCATTAGTCTTAAATGCAATCTTCCATGCATTTCCTTCTCTGATCCTGATATGATGATATCCACTATTGAGATCAATCTTTATGAAATATTTTTCTCCACTCAAACAGTCCATAATGTCACCCATCCTTGGTAATTGGAATCTCTACTTGATAGTGATATTATTGATTTCTCTTGAATATGTACACATTCTCCACTCTCCATCTTTCTTAGGTGCAAGTACAATAGGTACTGCACATGTGATCAAACTTTCTCTAATCAATACTTTCCTGAACAACTCTTGTATCTACCATTTCAAATTTGCATTCTTTGTTGATGTCATTCTATGTGTTGCTTTGTTTGGAAAAATAGCTCCTGAAATAAGATCTATATGATTAATGATACTTTGAATAGGTGGAAATCCCTCTGGTACATTCTCTAAAACAATGTCGTCATACTCTATCAACAATTCTATAACTTTTCCACTCTCTACAGTAGGGTTTTCTACCTATGGTTTACCACCAGTCTTAGGAATCAATGCATAACACATGTTCTTATGCATCAATCCATCAAGAAATTTCATTCCATCTACCAAACATAGTCTAAAAGTGCCACAAAATTTATTCTTCCCCTCTTACTCTAAAGGCATCAACTTGATTCTCTTTCCATTTGATGTCACAGTATAAGTATTTCTTCTTCTATCATGAATTTATTTCTTATCATATTACCATGGTCTTCCTAATAGTAAATGACAAGCATCTATAGGCATAATATCACATAATACTTTATCCCTATATGACCCAATATAAAATTTGATGAAACATTGTTCATTCACCAATATTTTTGATCATCTTGAATCCATACTATTCTATAAGGGTTTGGATGTTTCAATCTCTTCAAATTCAACTTGGCCACCATATCCTCTGAAACTAGGTTATCAGTACTACCAGTATCAATGATAACTTTACATACCTTTCCTTCGAACTTACATCTAGTTTTGAAAATACTTTTCCTTTTCCATAGTTCATTAATCACTTATGCATGCATCAAAGATCTCTTCATCACTGATGATTCACATTTCTCTAGTTTTCCACATGAATTAGGGGATCCAACTTGCTCATCCACATGTTATTCTTCTGGTATGCTCAAGTTTCTTTTTGGCATTTCCTTGATGGCACTCGAATGCTTGATTTCCTTCACCTCCACAATTGAAACGGGTTCCTCTGAATGGTCTTCTCTCAGATCTTCCTTCATCTCTCTAGAATCCATCATTGTGGTAAGAATTACATGACCTCCTCTATTATTGTGGTAGAAATTTCTATCATCTCTCCCTCTATGATATGATTTAGTATCCTTTTCTTTGCTCTGAAAGGTTTTTACATCTTTGTTCTACTCCACATATGGTCTTCTTTCTCTAGACTAGGGTCCACTCTTTTAAAATATTCCTCTTGCACTTCTCTGTCTTTGTTCAAACTTCTTGTTTAGCTTCTCTTCAACCTTCAATGCAAACTGGTATGCTTCTTCAATAGATGTCATCTTCACTAGGCTCAATTCTTCTTGAATGTTTTTTCTCATTCCATTGATATATCTGACAACCTTTCCTTTGCTTGCTTCACTATGATCAGTTTTGATTATCATCTTATAGAATTCTTTAGTATACTCCTTCACAGATCTTTCCTTTTGTCTCAAGTTCTACAATCTCTTCAATAGTTCAAGTTCATAATTTGCTAGTATGAATTAATTCTTCAACTTTGTTACCATTCTATCCCACTTGATGATTCTTTCTTTGCCTCTTCTATTTTGGTCTAACTAGACTTCTTTCCACCATAATGCAACATGACCTTTCAATTTTTTTTTTCATAAATCTGACTCTCTCCAAATCTTTAATTTCTTCATATTCAAAGCATTCTTCCATCTCATTTATCCAATAAATCAATTCTTCAGGATTTAAATTTCTTGTGTAATTTTGAATTTCAACTCTAGGTTGCTTGCTAGTATTTGAGATCACTTTCAACATCTTTACTCGATCTGATTCTTCTTCTTCTTTTAGGGTTTCTATAATGTGATTCATATGTTCTATTTCATCATCACTTTCATCATTCTACCTAGGTTTTAGGCCTCACCTTCGATCTTCTTCAACAACATCTTAGAACCTAACTCACATCTCGTGCATCATTTCTAACATTTCATCCATTCTTCTAACAACATTTTTCATAGCAAGAGCTCTCATTGGTGGCATATCTCCCCTCAAATTGGTACAACTACCTCAATTTGATGATCTGGCTACAAGGGTTTCAACTGCTTGAAAATAAGTGATTGATTGAAAATGAATATAGTCTACCTTGGGCCGATGATTTGTTCACCTCAAGGAATGACTTTAGGAATCAAAACTCACTTTGATACCACTTGGTGTAGTTGTGGTATTAGGGTTCCAGAATGAATAGTCTGAACCATGCAGCAATGAGTCAACATAACAGAAATAACACAACAATTGATGTGTGAACATGAAATCTCATTGAATCAACAATCTTACATGCAACACATACCTCATGGGTGAATATCCAGTGCTCATGGGCCTTGTGTCAAGGGATTTCAACAATACAACTAGCCTATAGGCCTTATTACATGACCTTGAAGGGTTTATGCAAAATATAATGAATCTAAAACATATAACTTAGAATTGATCTAGAAATGATGATCTATAATGAATTACAATGCTTATAAATAAGCTTCTCAAGCTCCAATATAGGTCCACGTCATCCATAAGGGTTATTAACTCAATGAATGATCAAATATGAATGTCGGCCTCAAAATAGGAAGAATTAGCTCCATACAAAAAAGTATGTCTTGTGAATCGCTAAGATAGGTCCCAAAGAACTCGAGATGCTTGTATGATGTCCCATTAGGCTCTGCATGATCTAGAATAGGTCTACACTAAGAAATATAGACCAGGTCGGCTCTAATGCTCTTACTGGTAAACATAGTAAAATTTTGAGAGTGATAAATTTTGATAGACAACTGCAAATGATGTGAAATCTGGATATGTGATATATCTCAATGTGTAGGTGCTACATCTTGCTCCATGAGTTGAGAAGCAATAATGTGGTAAAATGTGGAATGAACTATTGAAACTGCCACTGAATGTAATGCAAGAAGATAATTGTTTTTGGCTGACAGATGATTGCTTTTCAATGAGGGATACCCCTACATCATTTTATAGTCAAGACTAGGTAATATTTTGATGAAACTAAATGTTAAAATTTAGAGCAACTTGATTCATACTTTCCTAAACAATTATGGTGTGAATGATATGAACTCAACCACACATAGTTATGGTCTTACCCAATTCATTTAACCCATTTTCTTGTCTACACACAATGTATGCCAAGCAATAATAGTAAATTCACACTAAAAAAAATACATTTGTAAGAATCTAAATATTGCACATATTTTCATAATATTTCCCACTTGAATAATTTGGCTTAAATACATATGGATTATGTGTCTTCGCTTAGATAATATACTTTATAACCATATACATTTAACACTTAGCTACACCTACACATGTGTTTCCAACCATATAGGATTGATAATTGTCACCATGTGAGTTCAAAATTTAACATGTTCTCTTGTCCACATGAACATCTATCAATATAGTTTTGAATGCCTAGCTAAATCCTCTTTCATGTTGTAATACCATAAGAATAAAATGAATGATATGAAAAAGAGCTATGAGTTGATATGATGACAACTAGTACCAAATCAAGAATCAATAACTATTATACATAGTAAAGATTAGGTAATAAGGTGATCAACACCATTGGTAGAATTTGGAGCAAATCAATGTATACTTTTGCACACTTCTAAACTTTAATATAACGAACACCAATAATTCCCAAGAAGGGGTGAATGATATCAACACAACCACACACAACTATGGTCTTACCCATTTTTTCAACATGCGTACTTTTCTACACGCAATGTGTATTAAGAAATAATAGTATAAATTTACACAAAAAATTCTACACACTATTTAGCATCCAATATTTGCACACTTGAATACTTTGGCTTTGTATATGGATGCACAGACCCTCACTTAGATACATATACTTTAGTACCATATGTATTTGACACCTAGATACACCTACACCACATATTTCTCCAACTATATGGGATTGATAATTGACACCATACAAATTCAATATTTATCATACTCTTGTCCATATAAAAAACATAACATCATACATGAAATCTATCAACATATTATTGAATGCCTAGTTAACAAAATTTTCACATTGTAATACCATAAGAATAAAATGAGTGATATAAAAATGACCTATGAGTTGATGTAAATAAGAAAAGAGTCAATAATTAGGATCCAAAAAAAAATTGAAATGTGAACTCTAAAGGCCAAAGCTAGGGTGAGTGGATAGGAATCATAGAAACATCATACAATAAAGACCAAATCTTGATGTAGATAAATTTATAGTCTAAACCCTAATCAAATCTAGATGAAGGATTAATAATCAAAATAATCACAAATAAAATCCCAATATAGAAGGAATAAACCTTAAGGTCAAACCTTTAGTTGTGTAGAAATATTGGGCTCTCCAAAATGTAAAGAAAATAAATACTTTACATAAATTATTCTAGGCTAATTAAGTGAATATAGCCAAATTACTAAAAGAATAGTTTAGATTTAATATGGCAAGGAAAATTTGTTGAAATAAATATATGAGTAGATTAGGTGTACTTAGTAGCTCTACAATCAACTAGAGGAATGCATTATTGATGCCACATAAAATTTATTCCCCCACTGATAAAATTAATTACCTCAACTATAATGAACATTTTAGAATCTTAGCTACCATGAAAAATGAGGTAGGTTATATTGAGGTAAGCAATTTCAATCTCCACTACCATAAATTTGATTTCAATCTCCACTACCATAAATTTGATTTGATACATGGAATAGATCCAAGTCATGTACATTGAAGAGCTTACAATTAGATCAATTCCACACCTTATAAAAATGATATGTAGGAATAAAGTGATGATCTCAAAGTATAAAGTAAGCCTATAGACACTAGTACAAATAAAATAAAATATAAATCAGATTGTAAGTCAAATCTAATTAAAAAATATGCCACTTATCAATATATTACTTTAGGACATTCCAATTCAATCAGTCCAAAACAAAATAGATGGGTATTCTATTTCTTGTGTTACAAATTTTAACCTCATCATTACCTTCCAAAATTATCGAGAGACTAGAATTTAGGTTGACCACCCGTAGGGGAAAGCAAGAGATGGCCCCATGCGCTCATCACGGGCGTACAGTATGGCACTCAAAATGATCTGTAAACACATCTGTTCACTCGATCAAAACGAAAGAAACGAACAAATCGATTGCCAGTAGGGGACCCCGATTTACTACCAGGTCGTTAAGTAATTCGTGCGGGACCCCCGATTTTCACAAGCAAATTTGAAAATTTGCTCTATAGTCTGCATCTGTAACGACCAAATGTCGTTTTTTTCGCATTATTTGGCGACTTTCTCCGCACTGTTACAACGTCAAAATACGTATATTGCACGGCATTGTTGGCCAGAGAGGAGGTTCTCAATAATTAAAAAGTTCGAGTGACTAATAAGCGCATAATGCGTGGAGGGTACATTGTTGCCATGACATGAAAGATGGCATCTCAGAGGAGGCGCGCCGGATCCGCAATAGAAAAATTACTGAGTGCCAATTGGAAGTTGCAAAGGCAACAGCACATATCCTTCATTTTTAGTGGAAATACTCCTTTTAGAGTAAGTGCCTGTGAGCTGAACAGTAGAAAGAATTCGCTCGACTTGGTTCTCACTTTTTGTCAGGCACTGTTTGTCCCGGTTTAGGGTTTACTTTTAAGCTTCTTAGTATATGATAGGTTTTGGTGGTTTAGATAAACTGAAGGGCGAAGCGGAGCGACC